>JAXGGA010007731.1:0-60901 GCA_038373865.1 Uloborus plumipes | reverse complement strand
ATTAATTACATAAAATATTGTCTTTTAAGCTATGTACAATTAAAAACGTAAGAAAAGGTAGAAGATAATTTTGATTAACAGGAGTGGTATGTAATGAACTCATTTTGAAAAAGAAGCTGTTTAATAATGAAGAGTATAGTCTATGACTTCTTATTCTTGTGAAAAAATAGTTTAGCTACTAGTTTCAAAATAGTCTCAGCATTTCTTTTAAGTATTTAACAGTTGCCCCAATTACGGTCCTTTCGGAATGGCATAGCTCTGAAGGAAGATAAAATGCCTCCAGGACACTGTAGCCATGTTAGTAATTTGCAAACAAAGAACTGTTAGATAATTGCATGCAATTCTACATTAGCTGAGAATATATTTGACAAATGGTTTTGCAGCTTTTCTGACAAATCAGGTTAGTGCCAAGACGTAAGAGAAACATAAATACGTTATCTTACATGGTTACTGATTTATAGTAGTAATGTGACTCGAATTTATTAGGAAGGTTTTTGAATTATGTATCATGTTTTTCCGGAAGGCTACTTACTGACTTTTAAGTGGTAAGCGTTCCTGGTTTTGCCAGACATGTTACTAGCAAAATATGAGCACATTAGGGACTCAGTATTTTCTAAGAACATCTCTGAAGTTTTTTACACTTATTTAATGGTACCGTTCAAATCGGACAGTCAGAATCAGAACACTAATAACATTCAGAGACTGAAGTCTCACAAACAGGTGTTGAATAAACCTCGGTATAAAAACGTAATCGGTAAATTGCTTCTGGCATGACTAATACCAGAACTAATTGCAAAGCTCAGTTGAAACGGTAGTTTCGATGATGACATTAGCTTTTTTTGGGTATCACACATAGGTAAACTGTCAACCCAAGTTTTAATTCAACCACAACTTCAACTTTTCATTTAACTACCAGCAAGATAAAGCACAACACATGGATATTTTCTCCCAAAAGTTGAATGGAGAAAAGAAGTTGCCGCTGAATTGAGAAATGCGTTGAACAAATTTTCCTATGTGTGATATCCTCTTTATAAGAACTTAAAGAAGGGGTCAAACTTTCAATATGGGTTTGACTTTCTTATATGATGTGTAAACAAAACCGTCTGCAAGCTTAATGATTAAAAAGCTTTTGAAAAAAATTTAATTTTTCGCCTTTTCCAACGAACACTAGAACTGTAAATGAGTTTTCAGTATTCACAATAGTGCTCTTTGGAAATCTAAAGAAATTTAATTGCAATGGTTTATAACCGTATTTTATGAAGCATTTTTTGAGTGACATTAATTTCTAAAGATATGCGGCTTTGCGTCAAGCATTTATTTTTTGAAATAAGTGGGAATCACAAAAGATAAACAGTTCTTTTTTACCAAGAAGGTAGACGTTTTCATACTTTAATCGTAATTGAAGTCTTTACAAATTAGTTCTCTTTCGTCTCAAAGTTAAAAAGATCTTAACTGGGACGCATTCATCTCAAGAAAATTAAGACCGTATTAAAGAGGTGTAATTATTAAGACGGTTTTTCTTATCAATGAAAGATAATATTCAATGTTGAAATAAAAGATGTTGCTTTTTGGAAGATAGATTTTTCTCTTCATACTTAATTGAATGCAATTAGTTGCTGATATTCACAATGACATGCAATTATGTGTTGTTTACTTTTGAAGAAGAATATAAGTAAAGCGAAATGCGTAATAAAATGAGCTTTATAAGTTGTCCTTTATGCTAAAAAAACTATCTATTTAAATGTTTCTTTCTCCACCTGCGTTATTGCAAAGTATGTAGTTTAATATAAGTATAAGAGTTTTTCATATTTTTCTTTTTTTTCCTCCATTTTCGTTCCGAGAAAGTAGATTTTTTCGTTTCAAACTTTTTTTAGAAATTTCAAAAGCTTAGTACCAAACTTGTAAAATAAGCATGATGAAACTTTCTGATTGAAAATATAAATTTTGCGAAATAAAATTGTTTTATATCAGGCCCATAAAAAATGTACACAAAGATGCAGAAAAATGTTATCATTAAACTATTAAAAACCAACGTCATCAAAATTACCAAACGTAAAAAATTGAAAATTGCTGCAGGAAACATGTTACTATCTTGTATAAACAAAGGGGTAGTATTGTATCCCCGAAAAATTTACATTTAAATTTTAACCTAAATCTAAATTTTGATCTCATACAGTAATAAGTTGCTAAAGTGTTTCAAGACTGCCCAAAAGAGCTCGAATTGCAACCAAAGACGATCTTTTCAAAATTCATGTTCACGAAAACAGAGCATCCAATTGCAGTTTTCCAAAAGTTGGAAAGTGGTTTTAAGAGGCGATGGTAAGTTTCAGAATAAGAAATTGTTGCTACAGCCTACCAAACCAGCTCCAAATCATATCTGATTATTCCCATCTAGTTTTTTTTTATTTAATTTTAGCCTGGGTTATTTTTGTCGTTCTTAAAAAAATGTTATTGTGTTTTGGAAAAAGTAATATAGATTTCATTGTTTTGAAAAGAGAAATTTAAACATAGTAGGCCCATAAAAAAACTCACTGCAGAGGTAGTACATTTTTCATTCAAAGCATGTGTACAACATAACTTTACTCATCCAAAACAACAGCAAAACTTAACTCAATTTAGTCATAGAGAAACCCAGACAAATAAATAATAAAAGTAACTGGATAGTTACATACAATTGACGGTTAAAAAAAGACATTGGCTTTCTCGGCACACTTGAACTAAATCAAGCAATAATAACAAACTTTGACAATCTAACCTTTAAAGGACATTATTGTCAATGTTTGCTTTTAATGGAAAAGCGATGGTCTTGTTCCCAGAAAAGAATCAATAAGCATTATCTCGTAGAACAGTATCGCTACCGGAAATAGTCTGTGATTATCGTCTTTGCAGTTCATTGTTCCAGTAAAGTTTCTGCAGTTACTTTGCCACCGAATATTATAAATGAAAGCGTTGGAATCATTTGTGTTTATACATGTTTTAAATATACGTTTGTGGTAATTGAGTAGCTTTATTTACATCTTAATGATTATTATTTTATCTATTAGTGACTCGAACTGCAGTGCAAAGAAAAACATTTAAAACAAAAAAGACGTTCAGTATCTATTAAAGAAAATTGAATAAATTTTAGTGTAATTCTGTAAAATCAAGTCAAGTTTATGTTTACAATACATAGTTTCGTAGATTTTATACATTCGGTTTTAAGCATTTTTAACATACGTCCGTAAGCACAAGGCTTTTAAAGGGCAAAATATTTTTTTTTTAATTTAAAAAGGTTTTTATTAAGTTTTTTAACATATTTGCTCTTTTTTTTGTTTTGAAAGCGGTACTTTCTTTTACTACCAGTTTCAAACTGATTACAACACATCAACATTGGCAATATATTTGGTTCTAGCCCAAATTAAATTTTTCGGAGGAATAAAATTATCCTTTTATCGAATCAACCTCCGAATTTTAGCTGAGGATAAAATACGAGCATACACATGCCTAAATCTAAAGACATGCGACATTAGTTAAAGTTTTTCTTTAAAAAATTAAAAATTGTAAGTCTGATTTTCCCGATTCGTCAAACGTAAATAGAGGAATAGTAATATTTTGAAAGGTGACAGTGACCTTTAAGTGAATTTTATAAAATAATCATTTTTATGAATATACAAGTTTAAATACTCAAGAGTTGTTTCCAGGTGATTTTCCAAAATCCCCCCTAGGGCACCGTAGGTTGAAAATTTTCTAATAAAATATTTTTCCCAATCCTTCCAATGAAACCAAGATCGAGACGATACGATAGTTATTTTGCTAGATAGAGCCATTTTTGTGTCTAAAATTTAGATTTCGAATAAAACCCTTCATAGTATTTTTTTTCGACCTAGTCTAACAACCTTCCCTGAGCTTACCAGCACCTTCTGTAAAAATTAGAGCGAAATCGGTCCAGTAGTTTGAGTTTACCTCGGAAACACATATTTTGGAGTTTGTGTTTTATATATATATAAAGATATAGCAAGCAATACTGTTAAAACTTTATATTAAGTTCTTTTCTGTGAGATTAATTATTCTGTTAGGCAGGAATTCAAGTGAAACAGGCGATCGCAAGTTACAATCGCTCCTGGAAATGAATTACATTAGAACGTTTCTTGATAAAAACATTGTGACGTCAGCGTGACGTTTGCCTATGAAAAACGAGCTAGATAAAACGTCACAGCCTACTTGGCGAATAAGAGGAGATCGCCGACTGCTTGTAAGCTCTTATTGGCTCCACCCGTAGTGACGTCAGTGCCAAGTTAAGTTGATGATAATGTAATTCACTTCCAGTAGCGATTGCAATTCGAAGCGATTGCAATGGTGTTTCACTTGAATTCCTGCCTTAGTTCTCCAATCAATACCATTGCTGTTGTAATGTTATTTTCATTTTTGGTAGTGGCAACACAAGAATATTTGTTTTTAGTTTTCAGTTCAAAAGTTTGAGTAAGCCGCTAGCTTGTTTGCTTATTTTACTGTGATAATAAATAAGTCTTTTATTACAACATTGCCTTATGAAACTGTTTTATTATTAATATTTAACAATTGCATTTCAGAACTCATTTCTTTGGACATGGATCAACTAATTTTCCAGAAAGAAACTGTTAAGTCTTAGTATCTTGAACGCGTAGGTCAGATATTTTTTCCTAAAATCACTGAAGTGGGCATTTACGATTATTTCATGCTTCAGAGCTCTTGCAACTCAATATCACTCTTTTATAGGGTCTGGAAACTATTCCAATTCAGATGCAACTAGAATAAAAAGAATGGAAAAAAAAACGAAAATGTCGTTTGAAAGACGTACATAATTTTGTAATTACCTAAAAAACAACATATAAAATGTTAAAAATATGTCATTAAAATGTGTTAAAAATGTCTTCAATCCAAACTATTTTGTCTTTCGACGTTGCCAATAACCTTCTGCTTCTAAGAAACTGTTTAAAGATTTGTTACCAATGCTTGGCTACAAACACTATTGTGTGTTATAACTAACAGTTCGTATCCCAGGTAGCACAAAAAGCGTTTAAACGTTTTATAAACGTTTTTAATCCGTTGTCACAACGTTAATAACCATTTTACAACCTTTAAAAAACGAAGTGTGCTACTTGGGATGGCTTTATTCTGCTGAAATGCACTTTGTGATGAATTTAAATTGTTACAAGTAGTGTTTTCTTAACGTAAATTTAAATGAAATATATCTCTGAGTGAATATCATACTTAATGATGATCCGAAAGTTCAAAGAGCAATTCTATGCAACGTTTTCTCTGAAAATATTTTTATATATAAAATATATGAAATTATTGAAACTCTGGAAAAAAAAAATAATATAGGGCAATTCCATCGTTACAGACGTAACAATCGCAGAATTTGAACACTAGTAATTCTGGTTTGGGCTGATGAAAGTCTTCAATTTTTTTTCCTGTAGTGTAACTTGATGATGTTTATGCTACATTAAATTTGCGTGCAGATTGCTTAATTACAAAAAATACAGAAATTAAAAACTGCCTGTTACAGACGTAATTCACAAAACAGCAAAAACTCGACTATGTCATACAACTTACAATATTCCTCTGAATTATACGGAAATTTTGAACTTTTTTTTAATACGTGTTCTAGAGACTTCAAGCTTTCTAAAACCATAAAGATTGTGTGGATTTTGACTGCCGAATTTGTGAAAAAAATTCATAAACTTGTTACGGACGAAACAAAGTGGTGTTACAGACGTAACATCTCTAATTTGAAAGTAGAAAACAGTATTTTAAAGCAGGAATAAAGAAAGATTTTTGTGCTAAAACAATACAGTAGCATTAAATAACACATTAGTTGAATATTTTAAGTTATACTGTAACAGTTTTCGAAAATTTGGGTAAGTCTGGGGGAGTTGAGAGCATATGCCGATATGTCAATATGTAACAATAAATTAATGCATCTTAAGACAATTATTTCCAAGAAAGATTGACACAAGAAAAGTTTAGAAGGGTCTTCACACAAATTTATTTCTTCTTAAAATTAATGCATAATGGGGCTGCTACATAAAAAAATCGGAAAAAGTAAATTCCTCCCTGGAATCAGTGATTGGTCTTAGGAGAACTTAAAAGTTTGAAAATGTTGGATGATATAGCAGAATACTAGTACCAAACTAAAATTTAACCTTCTTGGTGACAGTTGGTCAATTTTGATAATTTTTTTTTGAATGAAAAAATGTGTCCTTTTTCGACCTACGTTCTCGAAATTCGAACGGCATTTTCGTATTCTGTTCGAAAACAATGCATTTCGCGGGCTTTTGGCAAATTCGAGATGTTAGCCCACCGTTCTTCCAATTTTGGCGTCAGCTTTAAAACATTTTCCAGGGGCATATATATAATTTTAACTTTTTCTGCTATGGAGTTTGCACACTGAAAAAAGGAAAGAGCGTCGTTGACAAATGCTGTTCTAGATCTTACTCTCTGCCAAACCTGGTGCTTGACCATACCCCCAACTCCATCCACTGTTCCCTTTCCATGTAACGTAAACGTAGCAAAAAAATGCCAGTTGTGGTATAAATTATAATCAGTTATACCATATGTGTATTTTACTAATCTTAAGAAATAAATTTCAATTACATGCCGACATAGTTAAAAATTTCAAAATCAGAATACCAGAAACTTTAGTTTTCGTACCATATTATGATATATACATGTATTGCTCATCCTGTGCTTTTTACCTATTTAATTGGAAATTCTACGGACGTAACATAGAGCCATTTGTTATGTCCAAAATGTTACGTCTGTAACAGCATTAATTTAAAAACTAAATCAGTTGCAATATTTTCAACTATGGTGGGCAATTACTCTAAGAATTTGCCAAAAGGACCATAAAGGGTATTTTTTAATTTTGATTTTTTAGGACGTAATGACAACTTTTGCTTTTTTTTTTGTTACAGACGTAACATCAAACTTCTTTTTTTCAAACTTCAATTACACCATTTAGATCAATTCAAAAGAAATTAATGAATGCATATTATTATAGTACCGTCTTAGTAGTTAAAATTGTGCTACAAGTAGTTATTTTTGTTTTTATTTTTCGATGAGTAATATGCATTTGAAAATGTGTTTTTTTTCTGATTTTTTACAAGTTCGCGAATATTGTACTTCCAACTAAGAAAACAAGTATTATTCTAACTCTCACCAAAAAACCAATGCAGGATTCTTAAAATAGACATCTTAAGCTTTAAAATGATGTGTAACATAACAACATAACTTCAATATGAATTTTTGACCAATTGGTTTCACTTTTCATGGAATGGCCCTATATATATATATATATATATATATATATATATATATGTGTGTATATGTATATGTATATATATTAGGGTGGCCCTTATTTTTCAACTTTTACAAAAGTTAGCTCCCACCCCCCTATTTTGTTCCAATGAACAATAAAATGATGTGTGCAAAATATTAGCTCAATCGGAAAAGTTTAAGGGATGCCGCAACGAGCATGAAATTGTCAAATTTTCGCCGAAAATATGAATTTTTCACTTTTTTTCAAGTTAATTTTTTTTTTTTCTGGCAGATTTACATTTCTGATGGTCGTATGTCTTATTAAAAGTGTTATTCTACTTAAACTATATTTCTGTGGACTTCCATGCCTCTCCTGCCGTTTCCTCTGAGATATTAATATAGATTACGAAGCTGCTTGGTCAAGACGTTTTCCGCGACGCATGGCGCTTTCCTGGTGATGCAAGAATTTCGACAACAAACTTGCGAAAGTTTTTTTGTATGTCCTGTCCACATACATACTTGGTCATTTTGAAATTTACATGCCCAGAACATCTATTTTAGAAGAATTTAATGTGTTGTGCAAATTTAAAAAAAAAGAAAAAACTCCAATCTAAAACTTTGCTCCCCTGTCTTATCTGTTTAGTTCCTTATATGTCTCCCATTCCCTTCTCCATTTCTACCGCCCCCACTCGAAGAAGACCCCACATCCGGTCAGAGGTCAAGAGTCAAGGAGGGTGAGACGCGACCCGCGACCATGCATTAGCGTGAGAGCAGCTGTCCACGCCAGTGCTGCTTGTTATTTGTGCTTGATTTTAAAATGGCATCAACGTCTTCCGGTAGCTCATCACATAACCTAAGAAAAGATTTTTATATTGATCTTGTTGGTTACATTTCCAATCAAATTGTTGGAGCGAAATTACCATCGAATAAGCAAGTTTTAAGCGTCTTTTTTTACAATCTGAAAGTTGTAAATTTGACCATAAAAGCTAGTGCTGCATTAGTAATTCAAGAAGTTTCAGTTTTCTGGCAAAAAGCTCGAATTCCTACTAGAAGAACGGACCATTGTACTGAAAGACTAATGGAACTGCACGATAAATAGAAGCATTTACAGAAAAGTTTCTCGAGAACCCTCAAGCAAAGAAAAAGAGAGGAGAGATTCTTTTGTGGAAATTATGGACGGTCTTTTTGACATAGCACATGCAAATGCTTTGGAAGATATAAAAAATGAAGAGGATAGAAAATTCTTAATTCTTCAGCACCAGAAAGGGCGACCGGGCTCCATGGTTGGTGTTGACCAAAAACTAACACAAAAAGAAGAAAGAACATTAATGAAAAAAAACTATGGAAGTTGCTCGAAAGAAAAGAACTTATGAAGAAATGGAACTACAATTAGCAACCACAACAAGTTGTGATACAGCCTCCAGCAACCCAAGCAGTGATAGTTTTGATGACAGTGACAGTCCTTCTTCTGTCATTGATACGCAATTACCAGCAACTGACACATTTACGAGTACGGACATTACTCGCACAGAAACACGAGGTACATTGCAGTTTTTTACTCCTCGTCTTTCGGAAGTTTTTGACAGGTGTAAAATCACTGACCGAAATGGTGTTTACATTTTGATAGCTGGCTGCAGAAGCGTTGGGTCACGACACAAAGGACCTGATAATAAACCGAACTTCCCTTCAACGGTTACGAAAAAAATTTAGAGAAGAGAGACATGCGGAAATTCGGGAAAAATTCAACTTGAACGAGTGTCAAGAATTAGTACTATACTGGGATGGAAAATTGCTCCCAGATCTCACTGGAGTTGAGAAGATTGATCGACTAGCAATTATAGTAACTTTCCAAGGCAAGGAGCAACTGTTGGGAGTCCCTGAAATAACCACATCATCATTAGAAGACCAAGCCATGGCTGTTTATCAAGCAGTTGAAAAGTGGGGAATATTTGATAAAATTCAAGCACTATGCTGTGATACCACACGTAACAACTTAGGAAGGATAAATGGTGCCTGTACCAATCTGGAAAACATGTTTAATCGAAAATCTGCTGTATCTCCCTTGTCGTCACCATATCTTTGAGCTAATTTTGAAGGGATGTTTTGACTCTCCAATGAGTGCAACTTCTGGCCCAGAGATGACACTTTTCAAAAGGTTTAGAGAAACCTGGACAAAACTTGATAAAGCAATGTATAAAATTGGTGACAATGAAATACCCGATGATGTACGCTTAACCGTGCTCGACTTTTTTGAACAACACCTTTCTTCTCATAGACAACAGCGGGATGATTACCGAGAACTGTTAGAACTATACATGATCTTTCTTGGCGGGATTCCTAAGAACGGGATATCATTTCGTAAGCCAGGAGCTGTAAGTCACGCTAGGTGGATGTCAAAATCTATTTATGCGCTCAAGATTTACTTATTTCAGAATCAATTTGAGTTATCCGAAAAGGAGAAGAGCTCTTTACGAAGATTATGTATTTTTCTTGCTAGAATTTACGTTTAGGCTTGGTTTCTCTCTCCGGAGGCAGTTAAAGCTCCGTATCATGATTTTCAATTCATTCAGAAGTTGATCAATTATCGGGAAATTGATAAAGAAATAAGTGAAATTGCTCTAAAAAAAATTTCAAATCATCTCTGGTATTTGGCTCCCGAACCTATGGCTCTATCCTTATTTGATGATACTGTTCCACTCACAGTGAAGAGAAATATGATAGAAATTTTATTGGAAGCAGGTACAGATGAAGAACAGGAGCAAGAAGAAAACCAACAAAAAAGATATATTCCACATCAAAATAATTTTTCTTTATTTGTAAACAACGAGTTTTTGTCATTTGTAACACCTGTAACAAAATATTCTTCACCCGATTTTCTATTAATTCCGATTTTATCAGCAAAGATCCTTCAATATGGAAAGATGACCCTAGTTATATAAGAGGAAAAGAAAAAAATTGAGAAATTAAGTGTTGTGAATGATGCTGCAGAAAGAGGTATCACATTAATTCAGGAATATAATAATATTCTCACAAAAGATGAAAGTGAAAAACAATTCGTTTTGCATATCGTAGCTGAAGACCGCAAAAGATACCCTACTGCTACCAAATCCTCACTTAGGAAACAATAAGGTAAAATATTTATTTGTTTATACTATGTTTTGACTCTACAGAAACTGTTTGTCAAAAAATGTTTTTTTTTCTCTAATAATTTTTGTGTTATTATTAAAAACTGCAATCTTTTTAAAAAATTCACGAAATTTCAGATACTGACTAAACTTTAAGTCATTTGCGGCACTCCTAGAAATTGTTCAAATGAACTGAAATTTGGTACAGAGTATTTTTTTGTTCATTGGAACAAGATAGGGGGGTGGGAGCAAGGAAATTTTAACTTTGGAAAAATGCCATATAGTTAAGGGCCACCCTAATATATATATATATATATATATATATATATATATACATATACATATATATATATATATATATATATATATATATATATATATATATATGTATATGTATATATATATATATATATATGTGTGTGTGTGTGTGTATTAAACACACATTTGAACAGTTGATGATTAAACAGTACATATTTTTTAACCGTTCACCAATTCTTAATTTAATTATCCCACTATGGGATCTTCTTATTTTATTCTAATCTTTGAAGAAAATATTATTTTTCTTTTAATGTGTCTACGCGGTGTGCCGTAAGTTTTGCAATATCATTAAAATTAGAGTGGCCGCATCATACTTTTAGCATACGGATGAAAAAGCAAAATATACTCCATAAATTGTAGTTACTTACTCTTTTATCGTACAATATCATTGAGTTCTAATACAATGTAGTAGACGTATAAAAATTTAGGTACTTAGCTAAAAGAGAGCCCAAATGCAAGGAGAGTAGGAGCAGACAAACTAAGTCCACTAACTAGAGAATGCCTGCTTTATAAACTACTAGCTGCGTAGCCCGGCGTTGCACGGGCTGTAATGTAGTGAAGGCAGTTTGAGAAAACTACTCGCCACCAAGGCGGCTCGCCTTTAAAGAAATGAGGAAAGTTTAAACAGTTTACTCGCCGTCAAGGCGGCTCGCCTTTACAGTAGCGAGGAAAGTTTCAATTCACTACTCGCCGCCAAGTCGGCTCGCCTTTAAAGTACCAAGGAAAAGTTTAATAAACTACTCCCCGCTAAAGCGGCTCGCTAAAAAGCTTTCCTGCATCAAAGAATCAATCGAATTATTTGCACATGCTTCCTCAAAAATAAAGACGATGTCAAGTAGCGCATACTTAGCACTCTCCCTAAATAACAAATAAAATTCCTTTCCAAAAACAATTATTTCCAAACCGCTTTCTTCCTGTAAAACTAATTGCCAAATTCTAAACGAAAAGGTTCTTTTAATATTTGGATCGCAGCCAGAAAAAGTCCCTTCTAAAAACAGCAATTGGAATTTTATTTAAAAACACATTTTCAAAACGGTACCAGAGAAAAAATATGTCATTAATAATTAGAATAAAAACAATTGTTAGAACTTTGTTATAACACGTATTCAAAATGACAATGAAAAAAATAACACTCTTTCATTTTAAAAAGTTCAACTTAATTAACGTTTTAATTCAAAATCGCAACGGAAAGAAATAAATATCTTGGAATTTTAAATAGTTCAATAATTTAATTAACGTTTTAATTCAAAATGGCAACGGTAAGAAAAAATGTCTTGGAAGTTTAATCATTAATTAGGCTTAATCGCTTTAAATTTGACTACTTATGGATCGCAGCCAGAAAAAGTCCCTTCTAAAAACAGCAATTGCAATTTCATTTAAAAACACGTTTTCAAAGTGGTACCTGAGAAAAAATATGTCATTAATAATTAGAATAAAAACAATTGTTAGAACTTTGTTATAACACGTATTTAAAATGACAATGGAAAAAAATAACACTCTTTCATTTTAAAAAGTTCAATTTAATTAACGTTTTAATTTAGGGCCGAATTCAAGTGAAACACCATTGCAGTCGCTTCGAGGCGATCGCATATTGCAACCGCTACTGTAAGTCGAATTCAAGTGAATTCGTTTCACTTGAATCCAAATTTTGGAATTTGCGATTGCATTGGTGAGTTGCGATCGTCCGTGTTTCACTTGAATTCCTGCCTTAAAATCGCAACGGAAAGAAATAAATATCTTGGAATTTTAAATAGTTCAATAATTTAATTAACGTTTTAATTCAAAATGGCAACGGTAAGAAAAAATGTCTTGGAAGTTTAATCATTTATTAGGCTTAATCGCTTTAAATTTGAATACTTATTAATTGATATCTTCGCTAATTAAAATCGTATAATCATATAGATTGAAACTAATGAAGCCTGAAAAATTACCTATCTATCGGTACCTGGTTCGACTTTCAGTTCATTGGCGTTCAGGAGAAATAAGCGTGACATAGATAGATAGAAAGATACTCAGTTTTTAATATAAGTAGATAGTTAGGACATTACTGTAAACTATTATGATGGTAATGATTATTATCATTACAATCATTATAGGCGTTATCACAGCAGTACTAACGAACTGACTGAAAGATAAGTTAAGACCTTGATGGCCATTACTGCGAATGCTATATTTCTAACGTTAGCTAAGCATTATTTACTAAAAAATAAGCAATGTATAAAACTTAACAAACACCCTAGTAACTATGAAAAATCATAAAACATTCTTTGATTCTGCCCATATAGTCAACCAATTTGAGCCATTAGCGAAGGAGTAAAATTAACATTCAGCGTACGTTATCCATCTGGAATTTTCGAAACAACATACTTGTTGAGTGCACTTACATTAATGTTGGTTCTGAAAATGAATTGTAAATGTCATAAAATGCATAAAAAATTACAACTAGAAACAACAACTTAAGGGAGATGTAATTTTATGTAATTTTTCTGTTTGTGCTTAAACTGGTTGGAAATACAGTGGCATCAAGGTATGTATTTTTTTCATGATTAAAACTTATTTTTATTTTGAATTTATACTCATTTTTTTTATTAATAAAACAGATGCCTTTCGGGATTTATTGCTATCAGAACATCAGTAAGATGAGTAACAACTCTTCCTGTAGCTCAGTTCTAGTAATTCAAAATCGTTGATATATATAGACTAAAATTTATTGGCCGAGTTGCTTCAAAATTTAGTGAAATACAGAAAATAAAAAAACTCGTGACATCCTTCGGATTTCTTTCAAAGCATACGGTGTTACAAAAAAAACTGACTGGAAGAAACAAACATTCCAATCTTTGAAGAAAAATAACATTACCTCTTTGATAAGGTACAAGTTAATTTTTTAAGTTTGTTTATTCTTACATTCAGATGATTTTTCTTACTTGAAAGTAAACTTGCATTTATTTTAGTGAGAATAATTCTTCTCTACAATTTCTGTGCATTGAAAGAATAAAAACCTAAAATATAGATATTTTACAAAATAATGAAACGCAGCAAATATTTCTGATACTTTTAAATGTCTCGACCTATATTTCTTTCTTTGAAAAGGAATTTGACACTTTTATTTTTAAAAGGGTACTCGCAAAATATCAACATCTAAGGATGAGCTCTATATAACAAAATAAAAAATAAGTTTATAATACTATTTATTATGATTTGTTTTCTGAGGTGGGGTAAAGTGGGTCTATGTCCAAACTTTCCTGAGGGTTTACGATTACGTCACACATTAAGTAAATTGGTGCTTTTTAATGATTTTATGTCCTTGTTTTTTATTATTTTGCTTAAATTGACTCTTATTTTGTTAATTTACTTGCTAAATTTTACTTGCTTGCTGTTTTCCCTGCTTTGCTATTTGTTTAACATCGGAGTCTATGGGCTTGGCGAGAAATTGACAAGCTATCGCCAACGTGGCATCACTTTTGGTGACTTATTTTGTCACCAAATTTGGCGAAAAATCACCAGGTGTCGCCAAGCTTGGCGACATTTGTCGCGTTTTCGAACACATTAGAATTCTAGAATTTTTCAGTATTGTGAATGATAGTAAAAAGAATACAACTGATGACATTGTTTCATTCGTTAAATAACGGTTAAAAAAGATTTTTTTGGACATTTGTACCTTTAAACGAAATTAAGGTATTTTAATTTCATTGTATACTTATGACAAAATCAATATTTACACATTTTCTTAAAAATTTACACTAATTTCTGAACTAGACCCACTTTCCCCCACCATGGGGGAAAGTGGGCTATCAACGCATGATGTTTTAATTGTTTTCGTGAGAGAAAATAAGCTAACAAAATAAAATGGTTCTGCCTCATACTTGATTTATATGAACCCAATGTATATAAAACGCATCAAAAGTTTCCATGAAATAAACTTAATCATGTGAATTTGAGACTGTGAAACTAAGGTTTCACATTCTCCGTTAACTCCCAGGCAAACAAACATCAACTTCCGCAACATGGAAGGAAGCCACCACTTTTCAGATGAAGAGGAGAGACTGTGCGTTCATATGTTCCCTTGTCAGAGTGATCCGACTGAATTAATCTAAAGAAAAGTGCTTGTTCACTATAGAGCGATAAATCTTTGGGGAAAAAGTAGCGTCCTTCTTTCTGGCTGCTGTGCGAGATGGATAAGGTGGCGTTTCTCTTCGCTGGTGGTGATGTGGCTTGGAGTAGGCGAAGGAAGAAATAAGTTTGAATCTTCGGGAAATAATCCCATTATAGCAATCATGCAAATCTTATTTTAATCAATATAAGTTTTTTTATAAAATTGTGTACCGTCAAGTGAATGATGATTCAAGATTAGCATTATTGATCTTCAAATCGTAGGAGAGCTTCTAGGCCTAATTTGAGCCATGTGTTTCATGGTTTGAAACTTTTTACAATTTTAAGTCATCCAGGTTTCAACCAACAGTTCTGAGGAACTATATCAGAAGAACTATGTGCTGTGGACTGGACTCATGTAATTTGATGAACTGTCTAATATAAGAACTCTGCTACATGATATTTAGTTTAATAAGATACCTAAAGCATACAAACGATGCATAGTATTGGGATGAGCTCATCCATTGGTTTTAAGATGTATCCATTCTATTCCATAAATAAACAAGTTCGGTTAGTCAATTTAGTACCTTTTTTAAAATTATTGGTTATTTCTTGCATCTCACACACAACGCATAATGTACTTTGAATTTGTTTAACTCATTCTTTACCTTTTCCGAACCATCACTCAACAGAGACCGTTTCTAAAAAAAGCTCGATTTTAGCCCCACTTTCCCCCACCTGACCCTAATTCATTTTATCTCTCTTTACAAACAAATTTTATTCTCGAGCCCAACCATTTTAGAATCGTTTGGCTTGCTTTACTGAAGGTAAGCCTTGAATTCCAGGATTCTAAAAACAATTGTTACAGCTCTATTGATGATCGTAGAAACTTCGAAAAAACTTCATTTTATGCAGAAAATTTCAAGCTTTCGAATGACATAAGACTTGAAAATTTGTATGAAATATTTCTTGCCTGTTTATCGAATTTCCACTAAGAATTCGAATAGAAAAAGAACGAAATGGAATTTTCGAAAAATCGCTTCGAGGTGCAAAACTACATGCTACAAACTAATTTTGTGCCAAGTGGCATGAAAATCGACCGAACAGTTTTGGCGCTACGCGCGTAACAGACAGACAGAAAGAAAGAAAGAAAGAAAGACAAACCTTCAGCTTTATTATTAGTAGAGAAAGTACTTTTTTAGTAAAAATATTTCTTTAGTATCTTCAATATCTTTAATTAGCAGTCAAAAAGTGGAATGAGAAGAGGCACGCCCGTCAAAAAAAAATAGAGTACAAAAACCTAAATCATAGCAAAAACGAATTTATTAATTTTAAAATCCAACTTTTGTTCAGAGTAAATCAGAAAAATATTAGCCTGAGACCTTGTTAAAATTTTCTAAAATATTGCGTTTTACTTTCGAATTCCGTTTAACTTGCCTTCAATTAATTCATACAGTTACATTTGTTTATATTTTAAAATTGTTTATCTTTTATTGATACATTGTATCAAATAAAATTATTTTCATGAATAAATAATGCAATGAAATGGTGTTTGATGTTTGAGACAAAAGACTGTAACTCTAAGATGATAGTTAGTATAAGGTAAGGATGATAGTTAAATGTGACTGGCTTCAAGCTCTAACGAATCAAATCATTAGTAGCAACATAAATTGAACCCTGTTGAGAATTGAGTGTAGGGCAAATTTTAATCAAATACGTACCTTTTCTTTTCTTCAACGGAAAAGCAATTTTCTGTTTCTATCCCCCACCCCGTTACGAAAATAAAGTTGAATTTAATTTCCTCTGAGTAGTTCCTTTAATCCCAAAGTTCATTTGCTGCTCTTTCATTTTTCAATGTTTTACAGAAGTGACAAGATTCGCGAAACTTGTTTTCCAAATTAGAACAAATTAGTAAAGCCTCCAAAAAAAAAAAAGTTATGTTTCAATTATTTCGCAGAAAATTATACAGGATACATCGCGGTTGAAATGAATTTGTTTACTTTAAATACACTAGCTGAGATCTATCTTGTTTGTTTTGGATCATTATTATAAAGATTGATAACTTTTTGCTACGTTATTAACAATCTTAAAGTTTTTTTTGTAAAGAAATGAGGCAAGTTTAGTTCAAAAACTTGTCAACCATTTGGATAAGGACTGTTTTGTGCAAAATTTAAAAGAGAAAAGATAAAGGTGAAATGATAAAGACTGACTCGAAGATGCCAAAGTTCTGGTTGTGTCATGTATCTCAATTTTGGTAGTTGATTTGTATTTTTATATTTTACTTCTTTTTTAACCCCCGACGCAACAAGAGTGGGGGTTATAAGTTTGACGTTTCTGTGTATCTTTGTGTCTGTCTGTGGCAACTTAGCACATAAACGGATGAACTGATTTTGATTTTTTTTTCCTGTGCGAAAGGAAACCTGGCAAAGAATGAAGCAAATGCACCCACAGCTCAATCATGGCATCTTAAGACTGAAGTTTCGTTCTTGTTGTGGACTCCTCAGTTAGAATCAGCCAATGATCGAGCTGGAGGCAAAGATCCTCTTATTGTAGCTAAGATTGCGAACAAAATGGTAGATAAAGTGAATTTATCTTACCAGCTATCTCGTCTTTCTATGATTTTAATAAATCATACTACTTGAAAAACTTATAAGTTAGATTTGAATCCAAGCCTTTATTCTTGCAATTGATAACGATGGCACTGCTGCCGACAAAGAAAGAAAGCTCGATGATTTATAAATTTTATCTGTTGCAAGTTTCTATTTGTTAAAAAATAAAATACAGGGTGTCCACTCCTATCGTGGACCAATAGCTAACTTCTAAACCGTTAGAGATAAGCATATAGTTCATTTAGGAAAACATCTCTAAATTACGAAAGGAATTTTGGGTCTATTCAATGTTTTTCAAAAAATCAAATTTTGAAAGAGTTACGAAATTTAAATTTTTATACAGCCCCCCAGTCCTATCAATCATATTTAGTAAAACATTCTTGACACTGTAACGTTTAAAACTAAAAAAAAATCACTCTTCTACCACAAAAATTGACCGAGTTATGACGTTTTGAAAAATCAAGATTTTGAAGGATTTCGCATGCGGTCCCTTAAGCAATCTCTCCATGACGTCATGAAATAATGCAAAATCTTGATTTTTCAAAACGTCATAACTCGGTCAATTTTTGTGGTAGAAGAGTGATTTTTTTTTAGTTTTAAACGTTACAGTGTCAAGAATGTTTTACTAAATATGATTGATAGGACTGGGGGGCTGTATAAAAATTTAAATTTCGTAACTCTTTCAAAATTTGATTTTTTGAAAAACATTGAATAGACCCAAAATTCCTTTCGTAATTTGGAGATTTTTTCCTAAATAAACTATATGCGTATCTCTAACGGTTAAGAAATTAGCTATTGGTCCACGATTGGGGTGGACACCCTGTATATTTCATTCCTTTAGTCTAAGGTTTTTCAAATTTCCCTCTAGATTCTGATTTTGCGACTAGAAAATTTTAGTAAGATTATATTTCCTTTTCCGTGTTTACCATGTCATCTAGGAACAATTGAACTGTATTTAGATTTTGTATGGTGTTCTGATCCGTGAAGTTCATCTCAAAAAGAGATCGACAATTAGAGTCCCGGGGGGTGGGGGCTAAATTATTAATTTGGAGTTACTAGTTGTTTATATTTTTGCTGGATCTAAAAATAAGCTCAATGTTTTTCCGTAACTGACCGAATTTTGCGTTTAACTTAATGTTAAAAATCTGCAAAAAACCTACAAAATTGAGATTTTAAAGTGAAGTTCTTTCTTATGAAGCATTTGGAAAAAAATGTGGCAAAAAACTTTTTTTTTCCTAGATTAGTTCAAATTGGGAAAAAGCAGAGGAAAATGAAAAAGACGTTTAATCACGTGTTTGCTCAATTTGTATCTATCTAAAGTCTCAAAAAGACTGACATTCCTGAAAAAAATTGATAGATCCATTTCCGCTAATAACCAGGATTTTCGCCTTTACAACTTATCGGTAGGCGAAAAGTAATCAGTACAAACTATAAAATTAGCTCTAATCTGTTTTGTGGCAAACGATGATCTTGGTAGATGCCACTTTGCAGTATGATTTGAAAGACTTCTCAATAAAAGCCTATTTAGGGTACGAACATAGCACGCGTTTCACTCAAGAGTTTAAAAAATTGCTCTCACATTCTTTTAATTATCACTGCCTCTTATATTTTGTACAGTTTTTGCTCACAAGTTCATTTATTATGTTTTAATGAGAGAGGAATCTGAAGAAGAGGCTAGGAATGAAAGACCAATCTTCACCAAATTTCTAAAATACACCGAATTGTATTCAAAGTTACAGCTTTTATAAACACGAAGTAATTAATTCTAGAGTTTTGAAACTCTAAAATGAGTAAGAACGTTATCCATTCATTTATATATTATTTTTAAAAACCTGGCTGCATTAACTCATTGTAAAAACTTTAATTTGCCAGAACACAATTATTTTTTTGGAATGTTTTTTTGCACGATTCTTCATTGTAGGGCACTGAAAAAATATTTTATACACATGGACTTGGACCTCTTATTATGAAACACGTGTTTGCATTTATAGTTAAGGAATTAGAACGAAAATACGCAAATAGTACATAAATCATACGGCATCATCTAAAAATGACAGCTTCAAAATTTGAGTAATGATTTGGACATGGTTAAAAATAAATATTTTAAGCAGGAATTTAATCAAAAGCTGTACAAAATTATACATTAAATATTCACAAATAATGATTAAAGCTGAAACTGGATAATGTAATCATTATTCTAAATCCATTATTCTAAAGTAAAGAATTTAAATGTTAACGCTCGGAGTTTTATCACAATCACAAGTCCCAAAACTCGGAAGATAAATGCTCCATCCTGCACCGGCGTTCAATCCCTCGACTGCAATCTCGTACGGAAAACAAATTTCGCCCGACAATTCATGAAAAATAGTAACTCATTACCCGGATGTCCGCCAAAACCATTACTCTCTTGATGCATTACCAGCGCCATTTCTGGAGTGGCTTGATTAATCCCTTGCATCATTCAACTTGGAAGTTAGGTGTGCTTCGGTAAAAACATTGAGATAATATGCTTCTTGGATGAACTACATGAATCATTGTGTTAACCCATTTATGCCCAAGTTGTTTTAACAATTTTTTCAATTTTTATCTGCTTAAAACTCTTACTTGGAACTTACTTGGATTAGCTTTTTACATACATTTTAGGCTTAAAATAATTCGCCGTTGCCATATATATTGAGTTATTTAACGTTCTGTTTATAGGATATTTTGCAGATATGTGAGCAAAATACGACCTTACTTGACTTTTCTTTCGAAAAATAGCATTACAGAAGGCATCTGTGATTAATTTTAAGCAAATCATTTTAAAATAGTTTAATATTATGAAAAATAAGTTCGCAAAAAAAAAAAAACTTACTTTCTGCGGCTACCCATGCTGGATCGTTGCTTAACTGATTTGTCTGGAAATAGTTGTCAATAAATAAACTCTGATGTCCAACTAGTGGCTCTATCTGGTTTTCTCAAGAAGAAGGACTATTTAACTTGTGAAAAACAGCTTTAGTAAAATGATATACCCATTACAGGTTTTTGTATGCAGTAATTAACAAGCGTCCTGTTTTTAAGCTACTGGGCATAAATGGGTTAATTATTCGTAACTTAAAACTGCAAAAAGAGAAACTATTTCAACTACTTATCAACAGTTAATGTTGTTTTATAAATATACTTCTGCTATGTTAAAACAATGTAGGGACATTATTAGGACAATTGTACTAACAACTTTCTTTGAAGAGCTCCAATTAGATGTTTGATCAATTTTACTTGTTTATTTATTTTTATTTATTGTATTTATTTATTTACTTAATTTTTATTTTCAACAACAAAAAATAATAAATTAGCAATATTGCTCGTAATATTAACATTCTCAGTATAAAAATGGATTTAACTTATTGCCCGGATATCCATTAAAACTGTTATTACGCTCGAAATGGGAAGTGCCATTTAATATGAAGCTTAGCTAAACCTTTGAATCTTTCAACTTGTAGTCTAGATGTTTCAATTCTATTTTTGGACTTAAAAACTTATAAAGAATATACGATACTGTTAGAAACCTCTTTCTGTAAGAGTAAATGTAACTCATTACCTGGATGTTCAGCAAAACCATTGCTATATTGATGCATTACGAGCGCCATTTCTGGAAAAGCTGTTTAATCCTTTGAATCATTCAACTTGAACGTTAGGTGTGTTTTAGTAAAATCATAGGGACAATATGTTTTCTCAATTAATGATATAAAATATTATTCATTGATAAAATATTTTCGGAAGTTATTTGTTCATACTTAGTGTCTATTGTTAAAACAACAAAAAAAGAAATGTTGATTGTTTATAAACATACATTTTGGTGGAGCGATGTTCAGTAATGTATAAAAGAGGAAAAAAAATAAAGAAATATTCTATTTCAGAATTAATTTTCTCACTTTTATATTTCTATTTACCTACCTACTAGACTCTGTTGATTATGACTCATATAAGGTCTCAAAATCTGCATTATTAATGTAGAACAGTTTCGACTTTTACTGTTTAAACAAGTTCCAACTATCAAACATAACAAAGAAGAAACGGTTTGCTTGATTAAATTGTTTTAATTGAAACAAATGAATATTATTTTGTTAGTAAAAAGAAATTTGTTCTAAAATACTAAAAGTATTTCTGAAAAGAACTTTAGAAAATAGAGTGTTTTAAAGCTATCTATGAAAAAAGTAATTAAATTCATCACATAGTGAACGATTTTTCAATCAAATGATTTTTAAATAAAGTGTTATCCTTTTTCAGTTTCAAATAATAGTGACGACTCATTTCTTATATCTTTTCTTTCTATCTTCTTTATTCATATTCATTTTTAAAAGGCTATTTAATTAGTGCCATATTTAATATGAAATTAAATGTTGCCTCCGTTGCTTTATAGGCAGATATTTTTTTTCCTAAAATCTTAATTATTAATTTAAAGAAGTTTAAAATGAAATATATTAAAAGAAGATTTTAGTAAAAGATGATTTATTTAATATGCTCCTCAGTTACGCGTAAGTTGAAATCAAAGTATCAAAATTAAAATGGAAAACAAACTCACTCAAAAATATGTAATTATTGCACATAACACATTAATGTACTTTTTGTAAAAAGATAAAATAGACGTGAACATTCTAGCAGAGCTCAGCATATTAAATATTCATCGGTCAATAATAGAAAATATTTATTATGATGCTCTTAAAAAGCGTAGAAAATACTTGTTTTTATTAATAGCCACATGGGACTTCAGAAATAAATTTTCTTCATTTTTATAAGTTTATAAGACACCAATTATATAAAGCAGAGAGTAATTATATATTTTTCCTAGAAAAATTAATACGTTAAATAGCCTAAAAAGAGAAAACAAGAAAACAATTTTGACGAAAAGATGCAAATTAAGTTTGTTTTTATCAGACAAAAGTAAAAAACAATCCCAGGGAAAAAAGCCTTTAACCTCCATTTTAATTGATGTTATTAGAAAAAAAGCAATAAAAATTGTGGATATTAATATTCTCTGAGAGTCAAATAATAGTTATTTATTGCATTAGACTATTTAAGAAAAACATTTTCAATGTAAAAAGTCTCGTCTTAGATATGTTTGAAAAAATTTAATGGATTTTTAGTCAATAGGAGCACAAACCATTGTAAAGGAACTGATGCACACTTAACTTAGAAAATATATTACCCGAAACTCGATCTTAGTTCTGAATTGCTCTGAAATCATGCATGTTCTTTAGTAAATCTTTTATTTGTAACTAGCGGTACCCGCACGGCTTTGCCCGTGGCATAAAATTAAAAGTTCATTTGTAAAATAATTGATATAGCAGAAAACATGATCTATTTTAGTTTTAATTCAACTATAATTCCTTCAAAGTATGATAAAAATCTGGTATGGACCCAACGCTACTTAATTTTGCGTGTAAATTTCTTAGTAAATGCCTTAAGTGCTAAAATAGTGCTTTATACATTTATATCCCTAGTTTTTCACGAAACAATGCAAAAAAAAAAATGTTTTACAATGATTAATCTCCTAGATATTGCCGATTTTAACATCATTCAGTGGATTTTTCGCAAAATATCGCCAATAGCGCCAAATTGAGTCCAAATAAAAAAAAGAAAACATTTTTTTTCGCAAACTTGGCGATATGTCGCCAAATTGGCGGCAAATACTTGACGACCAAAAGCTTGGCGATATATTGCCAAGTGGTCGCGCCAATTCATATCACTTTTGTCTGCATTGAAATGAACACTGATTTACTCCATAAAAGGGGTAAAACACCCCCTTGGAACATTCGAATGCAACCCCAAGGGGAGATGCACAAAAATAAGCCAAAAGAGAAAATAAGAACAATTTTGTTGCTCACAGAAACCAACAGAAATCTTTCAAAAGTTTAAAAGAAGAAGAAAGTTTTCTTTCCTAGCTTTAAAAACAAAACAATACATTTTCCGAAATGAAACACTTTAAAAAGAACGATGCAATTTCGCAATTGATACGATATTTGGTTAATCTGTGCTTTAGGTACCCTTTCCTCGCTAAATGGGCGATAGGCGCGCCAAGCGTGGTAACCGTGGCTATTTTGCGTAGTTTCTCTCTGAGCTTTCAATTCCGCGAGACACGCAAAAACGCGCCAGTTGGTGACTTTTCGAAAACGCGCCAAGTAAGGTCCCAAAGCATTTTCATCGGGACAGGGTTACCAGAGAATTGAAACAAAAAAATACTACGCCTCCTCTAAAAAAAATATTACAAAATACTACTGTTTCCAAACGTTGCCAAAATCAATGTTGCTGAAATGCGAAATCTATGAAAATGAAAAAAAAAAAAATCCGCCAAATATTTTATTTAAGTCATTAGTATATTGGAAACAGGGTTGCCAGAAAAATACTACGCTCCTTATTTGGGCCGAAAAAATACTACCGTAGTATCAAAAATACTACGTCTGGCAACGCTGGAAAAATAACGAAACAAAAATAAGTATGAACACGTAACCATTGTAACAACATGAAAAGTTGATTTCCGTTGATAAAATAATTCATTTTATCTCTCTTTTCAAACAAATTTTATTCTAGAGCTCAACCATTTTAGAATCGTTTGGCTTGCTTTACTGAAGGTAAGCCTTGAATTCCGGGATTCTAAAAACAATTGTTACAGCTCTCCTGATGATCGTAGAAACTTCGAAAAAACGTCATTTTGTGCAGAAAATTTCAAGCTTTCGAATGACATAAGACTTGAAAATGTGTGTGAAATATTTTTTCCCTATTTTATCGAATTTCCGCTAAGAATTCGAACAGAAAAAGAACGAAATGGAATTTTCGAAAAATCGCTTCGAGGTGCAAAACTACATGCTACAAACTAATTTTGTGCCAAGTGGCATGAAAATCGACCGAACGGTTTTGGCGCTACGCGCGTAACAGACAGACAGAAGGAAAGAAAGAAAGACAAACCTTTAGCTTGATTATTAGTAGAGATTGGTAAGAATCAATCTTGATCAGGAATTTTCTTCTTTGTTCGTAAAGATAATCTGAAAAAATGATGTGATATGAAAATATACGAGTGAAAACTGAAAAACGAACTACAGTAAACTCTCGATTATCCGCTAGCGGATTATCCGTGAAGGTCTCGGGGAAAAAAATTCTTAAATAACTTTATTTTTGTAGAAACTTAGTTAACCTTCAAGATTTTATATGCTTGAGAACCTCAAATACAAATAAATTTTTATGCTGTACCTATCGTCACTGCTTGTACGTATCACTTTTTTAAGTGTGATGCAATTATTTTAAAGCAAAATAAATTTTTTTTCGTTTTTACCCCTTATTTTATCCTTTTATCGGATTATCCGTGATTTTCGTTATCCGCAATACCCGTGACATCCAATAGCGCGGATATTCGGGGAAGCAGTGTAGTACAGTTTTATATCTTTGTAGACAAAACTTATTTAGATAAAGTTTTCATTTGTGTACTTTAATCCCTAATGGCAACTTTTTAATATTATTTATCCAAAATAATTCTTCTTTTCACCTTTCTTATCTTAAATGAAACGAAAAAAAAAAAACTATGTACATGTTATATAAAAAGCTAACATTTATTTTTACGAGCGCTTTCCTTTACATTGTATGGTACTTTTAAATCTCATTTCTCCGAGTTTTTTCTTCCAGTTTTTTTTTACTTATTTATTTATGCAAAAAAAGGATTACTTTAATATGTTTAAAAGGACTAGACGGCTAGATTAATTTCATCTCATAAACATTTCGTTACTATTTAGGATATACAATCAGTAAAAACCTTAACCTTTTTGTATCTTTGATTTTTAAAAATGCTTCATTTATCTATACTTGATGATCATTAAAATAGGTGCACAAATCAGCAAAATTTGAATATATTCACTTTTGGCAGTGACAGAACAAGTGCTTTGTTTAAGCAGAATTTATTTTAATGAGCGCATTAATTAAGAATTTATTTCAATGTGTTTCATTGTGTTCCTATACCAAGAGATATTTGGAAATCGCCCTACGTTAAAACTATTATAATGCCAACCTTACTACTCTTGTTTTAACTGTGATAAGCTAAAATGAATATTCTCAAGGGATAAAAGGGTCATTTTCTAAAGAAACTTAGTAACTAACACTCATTATCTTAAATACCAATAACCCATGAAGACTTCAACAAGTTTACCTTTAAATGCGTACCGGAAATAATGAGTTCTTAATTGCGGTCTTCAAATCAGTTCAAGCTTGTTAATTTATCAAGTAAATGAGCCTTTTAAAGAGCTCTTAAAATGACCTTAGCAATCAATAGTTTAATGCCTTCCTCTATAGTGAAAAAGCTTTTTTTTCAATACGTTAAGAAAAAATAAGATTCTACTGCATTAGTTTCAGAGCAAGTTTCATTACGCTATGTTCTGGGATGGTAGATATTTTGAGCATCTTAAATTAAGTTTCATGTTCTTTGACTTTGTCATTTTTCCACAACGATCACCTACTTTCTATTATGATTTTTGGGCCATCTTGTGGATATATAGAGATACAGAGATGAATGGATATACATATTGTTAGATACAGAAAAATATAGATAGTTAGATAGGTAGAAAGATATATATTGAGAGAGATAGATCAATAGGTGTAGATATAGATATTTACAGAAAGACAGATATATTGAAGAGAAGAAATATATATCAAGATAAATAGGGAGAGAGACAAATAGTCAGGTAGAAAGACAGATCGTCATATTGATAGATATGGATAAAGAGAAGGACAAGTAGATATAGAGAGAATATGATAGAAAGACATATAGATAGATAGATAGATGACGCTGATAGAGTAAATTAGAATACTCGAAATACGTTTCATTAACCGAATATTTTAGAATCTAAAAAGATACAGAAACTTCTGAAAAGAAGGCTAAATAGCTTTATTTTCAGTTGTTCAATAGCGTGTACTGAATTTTTATTATCCCACATTTTTAGTTAAATAATAGTAGTAAGATACATCATTGAATAATTCACTTTTTTAAACCATTTAGTGCATTGTTTTAAAAAATCCATTGTTTAAGGAATGTTCAAGTTAGATTATGTAACTTGCCCTAACTTCAAGTAATGTCGCCTTAATTCTAGCGGAAAAAAGAAATAAAAATATTCTTTTCCTTGGCACTTTTTTTTTCAGTTTTTGTTCTATTTAGCGCCTAATCCCGTGAAAGTTTTACGTCTAATCCTATCGATGATAATTTCATCTGATGGAATCAAATCCTCTTAACATGATATAATCCACTGAGTCTTCCGTTTCAGTATTGAATTGGAAGGATACCTGAAATTTTACGCTTCTAAAATCAGCAACACAAAACAAAATAATTCTATTAATAACCATTTTATCGTTTTAAGCTTAGTACTTTGAGATAAAAGTTCTAAAAATATTTAGTAAAAATGTAATGTTATTAAAGGGTTATCTTTTACGGAAATCATCTTTGTTCTAGATGAGAAACAACTGCTTCATTTTAAATGTACAAAATTAAACTAAATGTGTCCAATTATGTTTCCATAATAACCTAAAATCCAGTCGAATGTTTTAAGTTATTAGTAGCCGCAGGCTGTCTAGATACGCAGTTTACCTTTTATGTCACTTATATTTTTACGCCAAGAGTGCCACGGATGATTGAATAAATATGGCTGCCCTATACAAAAAATTGAAATCAGTACCCATTATATGTGCACATAAGTCCAATGTGCCTATCTAATATGATTTCATCTTTGTATCTGTCTATTTATTTATGCAAATATTTATCAATATTTGCATTTATAAATAAACAGCAATATAAACATTTCCCAGAAGAAAACATTTTGAAAGTAATAAAATAACCCCACTTAGATCATGTTTTAAAAAATCTCTAAATTTTTATTAATCTTCCATCCACTGCATATATTTGGGAAAACGAGAGATATGGTTAATTTCTCAGGGTACATGATTGGCAACTTTATATGAATATAACCGAAAGTTTTAGTTCACTAGTTTCCCATTTAAAAAATATTTTTTTCAAGAGATTTAACTAAAATCCCCTTTTACTTTTTAGAGGTTCTATATTCTTTACAAAAGATTTAAATAAATATTGCTTTCAACTTTTAGAGCTTAAATCGTCGTGATTTAATGAACATCTAAGTTCCGTAAGGGGTTGTCCATAAATAATGTCACAATTATTTGACTCCTTCCCTTTTGTCACAAAGTATCATACTTCACCTTACCCCCTCCCACCTTTTGTCACATGTCACACTTTTTTTCATTGACATATTCGTGATTAAAAATGCGTGAAGTCACACTTATTGTATCCCCACCATCCCCCTTGCTGCAAACTCTCACAAATTCACGAGCCCTCTGTCCCCTCACTTTTCCCAAGATGATTAACCCTTTTGTCACAAAGTATCATACTTCACCTTACCCACTTCACCTTTTGTCACATGTCACACTATTTCTCATTAACATTACTACTATTAAAATCTGTCCGTCTGTCTGTCTGTCTGTCTGTCTGTCTGTCTATCTGTCTGTCTGTCTGTCTGTCTGTCTGTCTATCTGTCTGTCTGTCTGTCTGTCTGTCCGTCTGAAGCTTGAACTCCTCAAAAACCGCTGAGCGTAGAGAATCAAACATAATACCATTCGATTCGAAATTTTCTAAGGAAGACAATAAGACCAACCGCGTAATTGTACGACGTTAATTAGCTGAGATATTAATTAAAACGTTAATTAAATTCTTTGCACTTTTAAAATTCCAAGACATTTATTTCTTTCCGTTGCCATTTTAAATTAAAGCGTTAATTAAATTATTGAACTATTTAAAATTTCGTCTGAAGCTTGGACTCCTCAAAAACCGCTGAGCGTAAAGAATCAAACATAATACCATTCGATTCGAAATTTTCTAAGGAAGACAATAAGACCAACCGCGTAATTGTACGACGTTAAATAGCTGAGATATTAATTAAAACGTTATTTAAATTCTTTGCACTTTTAAAATTCCAAGACATTTATTTCTTTCAGTTGCCATTTTAAATTAAAGCGTTAATTAAATTATTGCACTATTTTAAATTCCAAAATTTTATTTCTTACCGTTGCCATTTTAAATTAAAGCGTTAATTAAATTATTGAACTATTTAAAATTCCAGGACATTTATTTCTTACCGTTGCCATTTTGAATTAAAACGTTAATTAATTGTTGAACTATTTAAAATTCCAAGACTGTTATTTCTTACCGTTGCCATTTTGAATTAAAACGTTAATTAAATTATTGAACTATTTAAAATTACAAGAGATTTATTTCTTTCAGTCGCCGTTTTAAATTAAAGCGTTAATTAAATTATTACACTATTTTAAATTCCAAGACTTTTATTTCTTACCGTTGCCATTTTGAATTAAAACGTTAATTAAATTATTGAACTATTTGAAATTCCAAGACTTTTATTTCTTTCCGTAGCCATTTTAAATTAAAGCGTTAATTAAATAGTTGAACTATTTAAAATTCCAAGACTTTTATTTCTTACCGTTGCCATTTTGAATCAAAACGTTAATTAAATTATTGAACTATTTAAAATTCCAAGATATTTATTTCTTTCCGTTGCGATTTTAAATTAAAACGTTAACTAAATTATTGAACTATTTAAAATTCCAAGATATTTATTTCTTTCCGTTGCGATTTTAAATTAAAACGTTAACTAAATTGAACTTTTTAAAATGAACGAGTGTTATTTTTTTTCCATTGTCATTTTGAATACGTGTTATAACAAAGTTCTAACAATTGTTTTTATTCTAATTATTAATGACATATTTTTTCTCTGGTACTATTTTGAAAATGTGTTTTTAAATAAAATTGCAATTGCTGTTTTTAGAAGGAACTTTTTTGGCTGCAATCCAAATATTAAAAGAACTTTTTCGTTTAGAATTTAGGCCCTAAAAAGACTGAAATTTTATTATGAAAACTTCACATTACTTTTTCATTGAATATTAAAGGCCCTAAAAAGACTGAAATTTTATTATGAAAACTTCACATTACTTTTTCATTGAATATTAAACGCAGGTAATGCCATTAGTTTTCCAACTATTTTGAGTTAACTAATAAATAAATCCATGTTTTGAAAATTTTACATTCACTTTTTATTGAGATCGAGTGATTTTGCTTCTGTTACCTTTAAACCATTGGTAAAGAACTTTTAGACAGTTTTTTCTTTTAATAAAACTATTTTTCATAAAAAATGGACTTCACCTTTTATGTCCAAGTTAATTTAGCAATGATTTTTTGCATTTTTTTTAAAGCTGAAAATACATCAAATAACACTCCCTACTTCAGCGACACCTACGACGAAATGCATTCGCCAGTCAGATTGAAGCAGAAACTCATCGAGAGGGGATGCTATTCTCCACTGTGCCCTGCACAATGCTGCAATAGCCCCTTGGCCTATGTAGAGAACCCTGTTCTCCCATTATCTTAATGCACCTTGGCATTAAAAAAGTTTAATATTGTTTTGTTATTTCAGAAAGTTTTTATTCAGTCCAGAGTTCTAAAATTTTGACAATCAGTAGGGTTTAAGGCCCCGTTTTTAGGCTACTGGGCAGAACTGGGTTAAAAAAATAATAAATACGTATGTTCTGATGAATAAAAACTATTTTATACAAATTACGGTATTGTTTTTCGTATTCATTAAATAAATTGTAAATTCGAGGCTGTATTTATGAAGTAGAATTATTACCAAAATTGTGTGAAGGTGGGGGGCGGCAAATTTTTTATGAAAATAAGGGTACAGGTAAAAACTGTTCACAAACCAATGCATTAATGCCTTTTTCATGAGAATTACTACTATTAAAATCTGTCCGCGTCGTAACGTAATTAAATTATTGAACTATTTAAAATTACAAGAGATTTATTTCTTTCAGTCGCAGTTTTAAATTAAAGCGTTAATTAAATTATTACACTATTTTAAATTCCAAGACTTTTATTTCTTTCCGTAGCCATTTTAAATTAAAGCGTTAATTAAATAGTTGAACTATTTAAAATTCCAAGACTTTTATTTCTTACCGTTGCCATTTTGAATCAAAACGTTAATTAAATTATTGAACTATTTAAAATTCCAAGATATTTATTTCTTTCCGTTGCGATTTTAAATTAAAACGTTAACTAAATTATTGAACTATTTAAAATTCCAAGATATTTATTTCTTTCCGTTGCGATTTTAAATTAAAACGTTAACTAAATTGAACTTTTTAAAATGAACGAGTGTTATTTTTTTCCATTGTCATTTTGAATACGTGTTATAACAAAGTTCTAACAATTGTTTTTATTCTAATTATTAATGACATATTTTTTCTCTGGTACTATTTTGAAAATGGCGTTTTTAAATAAAATTGCAATTGCTGTTTATAGAAGGAACTTTTTTGGCTGCGATCCAAATATTAAAAGAACTTTTTCGTTTAGAATTTTGCAATTAATTTTACATTAAGAAAGCGGTTTGGAAATAATTGTTTTTGATAAGGAATCTTATTTGTTATTTAGGGAGAGTGCTAAGTATGCACTACTTGACATCGTCTTTATTTTTGAGGAAGCATGTGTAAATAATTTGATTGATTCTTTGATGCAGGAAAGTTTTTTAGCGAGCTGCTTAAACGGGGAGTAGTTTGTTAAACTTTTCCTCGCTACTTTAAAGGCGAGCCGCCTTGGTGGCGAGTAGTTTTCTCAAACTGCCTTCACTACATTAAAGCCCGTGCAACGCCGGGCCACGCAGCTAGTATTCTTAATAAAAATGCGATTGATTCTTTGATTTTGATACATTTTCTTCTGGGATAATTTACGTTATTAGGCATTTTTAACATTGTTAAATTGCACTTAATTTTCCTTTTGTACCTCAGTTATCGTGTAGTCTCTTTACTAAATTGGCCCTGGAGTCTGTGACAGGGTGCGTCCTTATGCTCCACATCTTGGGACGTTCAGGGGCCCGTGCTATTTCGAGTGGTGGTGCCAATGTCCTGCCCTCATACACGACCGAATATGCACACACACATGCATACGTCTCTACCAGGGACGCATACACAAACAGGGCAACACAGACACGTCTACACGAGCACACACACACACACACACACACACACCGCAATTCGTCATTGTAAAAAAACATAATTTAAATTCAAAATGTCAAAGTTCAAATCATTGCTCTTTTTTAAACTCATTTCTTATTTATTTTTATTATGTTTTTATGTTATTACACTAAATAATAATACATTCTGTTATATCCTTTTACACGTGAAAAATTCTTCTTTCGTGATACTAAAATGCTATTTTCGAAAATTAAAACTTCAGAAATATAACTCATACTCTTTACATAACGGAAAGCAAATACTATCTTCAGGTAAAAACTGATACATAAAATGAACACAACATTAAATAAAACCAAGCCGAAAAGAAAAAGCTTAAATTTCTGTTGCTTGTTGCGAGATTTTTTTTTTAAATCCAGCAAGAAGATTAAGAGATTTACAATTTTGCTGAATATACTCTTTTTCTCACGAACGTTTTATTGAGCTTTAAAAGACAGTCAAGAAAGATAAGAAGCATTTGTACGAAAGAGTGTCCAATTTCTTTATGCCATCGATTGAAGTAATATTGTTGAGAGTATCCAATTCATTTTATTTTTCCAGGAATGCAAATTAAAAAAAGTGAAGCTTTTTTGAGTTATGAAAGTGCTATTCAGCAATTCTTAAGAGATTTTAATATTTTTTAATAGTTTTTTTAAGTTTTTTCAATAAACTCCAGAAGCATAATTTTTTTTAATTGAAAGGGTTATGGGAAAAATAACACTGTGTATAAAAACTTATATTTTTTAATTAACTAATTCTAAAATGCTCTAAAAAGTATGTGTTTAGTGGAAATGTAAATATTTTAATTGCGTTTTAGAGTAGTTTTTATCTATTTATTTGTTTATTTATGTATTTAAAAATTATCTTTGATATACGAATTTGATAACCAGTTTTTAAATCTATTGGATAAATTTGAAATCAAAAGACATGATTATTATTGTAAAACAGCAGTCGAAAACTTTGTATTATTAAATGAGTAAAAATAGACAACATTTTAAAAAGTACAAATATACACATTGCAAAGAGTTTAAAACTCGATACTAGACAGCAACTTAACTTTAACTTTTTCTTCCATAAATCTATTTTCTCTTTAAGTTTTGCTCGTCTACGTAAAACATAACTTAAAATAAATAAGTTAATAATATAAATTAATAATGATACCATAATATTAATAACTTACTATACATAATTGCAACAAAACTTGACACTGAACGTCATTACGGGCGGAGCCAATAAGAGCTCACAAGCAGTCAGCGATCTCCTCTAATTCCCTAAGTAGGCTGTGACGTTTTATCTAGCTCGTTTTTCATAGGCTAACGTCACGCTGACGTCACGATGTTTTTGTCAAGAAACGTTGCAGCGTAGTATAGTGAGTTCACTTGACAGTCTTTGAATGAGAAACTTGTCTTCTTCTTTGTATTTTTATGCACTGATGATGGGGGCTTGCATTTTATAGCCCCGAAAAAGCTGTTTGCTGGGTTTTAAACTCTTTTTAATGTGTAGATTTGAACATTTTTAAATGTTGTCTATATTCACTCACATGATTATTCTTATTGTTATTACCCAAGTAGCACACTTCGTTTTTTAAAGGTTGTAAAATGGTTATTAACGTTGTAACAACCGCTTAAAAACGTTTATTAAACGTTTAAAGGTTATTTGTGCTACCTGGGTATTTTACAAAAGATAAAGCAAAGGAATGAAAAGGTAGGGTTATGCTGTTAAAAATTAGGTGTTACTTTTCGAAGCCAAACATATTTTTCAATTGAAATTATGTCTATCTTATATCTTTCATTGAAATTATGCGCTTTGTAGAAAAGTATAATTTAAAAAAAAAAAACAGTTTCGTAAAGATATTTTGATAATGTATGCACTACCGAGGAATAGCTTTTGTCCTAATATTTTGAAATACATTTACTGCTCATTTTCATGACTTAGAACTGCACCAGTAGTATACTCCGGCTTACCACCAGAACAGATAGGCTAATATTTAGTTTGTCGCTTTAAGTCCTTTTTTAGCCAGCAGAAAGGTAAAAGCTTTTGAAAAACAATTGCGAGTCTGTAAAAAAAATTAAAAGAAAATTTTGACCGTTCGAAACTTGTGAGAACATTCTTTGAGCCGTCGAGCTTTCTCTGTTCCTTTTATTGTTCTGCAAAGCAAACACTTCGAACTTGGAAACCACTGAAACTTATGATGATTATGCAGATGATTATGAGGAAATAATGAAAAAAATCACAAAATTTACATTTAAAAAAAGTCATCTAGTAAGTTATTAACATTATGGTGTCATTATTAATTTAATTTATTAATTTATTTATTTTAAAGTTTTTTTTACGTAGACGAGCAAAATTTAAAGAGAAAATAGATCTACGGAAGAAAAGCATTTTTCTCTTTCTATTTGCTCCGAAAGAGTTGTTTCTTTAAATTTCCTAACATGTTTACTTATTTTACTAACGTTTATAAACTATTGGTAAACAAAAAAAAAACTACATCAAATCAATGCCATTATAAAACATTAAGCTGAATTTTGAAATTTTAAATTGAATGGTCTTCTCTTTGTTAGATTAATGCTTTTCCTTCGGGTAAGTTTCTATTTTTCGGAAAAGTGAAATCAACAACGTTCATAACAGCACAAAATTGTTGATTTCACATCTAGGTTTAAGCTTAAATATATTTACTTAATTTTCAATTAGCTTCAGGGTCGTTTTGAAAGTCAAAATTAGCTAGTTTATTTGTTACAATGGAATACCAAATAAACAAAGGAAAAGAATGAATTCTTAAAGATTTGTTTTGTTAAACAAGTCTCAACGCGGTATGTAATTAAATAATTGCAATCTGAGGGGACAGTAGCCAGAAGATTTTATTTGCTAAACTTTAACGTAAACTTTGGCAAATATTTATTTTTATGATAAGGAGTAGAAAATACAAACATACACTATACTTTCAATAAATCACATTGAATTTTTATACAACAAACAACATGGGTAAACACAAAGACATAGACTTTTAAAAACCATTTTACTTAGAGTATAAATACAAAATCAAAGGGACGACCAGCAACAGATTTTGGGCCCATCTTGGCTGGTTCTAGTCCATTTATCAGGACCCAATTAGAATCAATGGCCCTCTTAAAGCTCTCTACTTTTTGCTCATTACATCTTATTACCGTAAACTGTTCCAAGTGCCCATAACCTCTCTAAAAGAATAATTTTACCTAATTTCCAAGTTATCCTGAAATTTGAACATCTTAAAAAAGTGACCCCTTGTCTTGTTTTACATGAAAAAATTCAATCCAGTTTCATCTATCATTTTGATAAATTTAAACAGCAGAATCATGTCCCCTTTGGCTCTCCGTTGCTTAAGACTATACACATTAAGCATTCTAGTCACGGAATCGCAGTCTAAATTGAAACTATTAACCTTACAGCTCTCCTTTATAAATCCTTTCCAATTAATCATATTTAAGAAGACCAAAACTGAACAGCGTACATCTCCAAATTCGGTTTAGCCAAACTTCTATATAAAAGAGGAAAAAACTTCTTACATTCTGGAATGGATATATTGATGAACAAAAACATTCTATATTGGGCTTTGTTACTAGCTATGCTGCATTATTGATGACTAAACTTGAAGCCCTGATTTATTAAGGCAAGCAAATGTAGGGTGAGTTCTGGTAAGTGCGTACCCTTTTTTTCAAAGTTCATGTTCTCAAGGATGCTGCTCCGTTGAAAAATCTTGTACTCACAATTTTTTTTTAGTTTTCTTTCCAGATCCTTTACTAAGATGTTCAAGCATATAATGTGTCAAATAAACCATAAGCATAGGTTTTGTGACCTAGTTTATGACACCTATTCTAAGGTACGCACTTTCCCTACCTAGAGGGGTAAGTGCGTCCACCTTAAATTATGTGAATATGAGCAGGAAAAAACTTCTGGCACACATTAAATATGTTAGGTAGTTGCCTTGGGATAATTCCTAATACTAGAGATCAGCACTTGCTTACACGGATGAAACGCAATCAGTGATATCCCACGTGTCTTACGAACAACTGTGATTTGAAGTTTGAGAGAGTTGTGTCTGTGATTCTTCCTTTGTCATTTTAATAAGACCAAGTGAGCAAATGTAAGTTGTTTTTATTTAGTAATAATCACTTATAGTCTACATAGTTTATTTTGGTTTAATACATTAATCAGTCTGCGTTTAAGCCAGGGTTCGCACTTACCCCTTCTTAAATGTAAAATGAGATATGTGCGTCCAATAGCGGTCTTGTAAGTGCGTGCCCCTGTAATTTTCTTTAAGGCTACAGTGGACAAATAAAATTGATTTTTTTCAATTATTGATTTATGTGTCTAAAACTTTGTGTGCTTGTATTATTGTATATTTACGACATCTAAAAGCATAAACAACACAAATTAGTGCAAAAACAATGAATACTTTTTTTCAAATTTCAAATTTAAATATTTTTTTAACAAAATTTCAAAATGTTCCAGGCGTCGCAATTTTTTTTCAAACTTGGAATTTCCACTTAATTTCCAATCATTAGGCATGATGGCACAAAACAATGCATTATATGCAATGTTTTATGAGATAGTTTATAAAAGATGGCTGAAAATAAAAATTTTCAGTTGAAAAAATCATATAAATTTTCATTTTCAGCCATCTTTTATAAACTATCACATGAAACATTGCATGTAATGCATTGTTTTATGCAGTCGTGCCTAATGATTGGAAATTAAGTGGAAATTCAAAGTTTGAAAAAAAATTGCGACGCCTGGAACATTTTGAAATTTAGTTAAAAAAATATTTAAAATTGAAATTTGAAAAAAAGTATTCATTGTTTTTGCACTAATTTGTGTGTTTATGCTTTTAGATGTCGTAAATATACAATAATACAAGCACACAAAGTTTTAGACACATAAATCAATAATTGAAAAAAATCCATTTTATTTGTCCACTGTAGCCTTAATTCTATTTGTATGGTAGATCGTTAGGTGACCTGAGTGAACATTTTTTTCGTTTGAATAAATACGGTGTTAAAATTTTTCTTATTAGAATCAGTAGAAGTAAGAAAAAACACAAAATAAAGAGCAAAAAAAAAAAAATTGATCATGATATGATACTTGTACTCTTTTTTTTCTTGTACATTGAAATAGTTTTTTACAAGGTGTTCTTAATTTTCTTAAATATAATTTATTCATTATTTCACCTTTGTTTTTTGAATTAGTTGGTTCCTCATTAAGTGTTTCACTTAATTTCATTGCTTAATTTGTGATTCTGGTTTAAATTAAGTATAGCTTATCAACGAAAAATGTACTAACTGATACTTAAAAGCCAATATATTTCAGAGATAATGAATAAAATTGAAATCTTACGCCACATTCAATGTAAATATAAATACTTGATGGAAATGACGTCGGATTTATAATCGGCTTATAAAAGAGTTAATCAAAATTAAAGGTGAATTACGAGAGTTGGATTTTCCACGTAATGGTACAAACTTGCCTCATCATAATGGTACGCACTTGATCCGCATAATAGTACGCATATGCCTCATGATAGTGGTACGCACTTGCCCCATCAAAATGGTACGCACTTACCCCCACCCTTACTTTAAAGAAAGGGAAAGTGCGTACCGTCATATAAACAAATTTTACTTAGAGTATTTGATCAAAATACCCCATGTATGTTATTAGTAGCTATTACTCAAGAGAAACAACTTGCATTTCTTGACTTCAATTGCTTGGTATGACTGCAAGAGAAACTGCAAAAAAACCTTCTCAATCTTTACTTTAGAGTTTTTTTGAAGACATTTAAGTTGTCTCTGATTGTGCTTCGTCTATTGAATCCAGGCCTGAATTCTACCTATTGAAATTATCATTAGACAGTTATCTAACATAGTCGGTGTTTTGCAGAAGCCATTTCAGAACAGTGTTCATATAATTCCCAGTGGACGCACTTACCAGAACTCACCCTATATTATTTTTTCAACCTCACTAATAACTGAACCCTGTAAATAACTTGCCAACCAAAAATTCTAACTTCATGAGGTTGAAACAAGATTGAAAGAGACATCAAAAATCATATTAAAATACAAAAAAACATTAGATATTGCTACGGAAACTGAAACACCAGTTTTATTCCGTTTTATGGGAGTAATTTAAATAGTTCAGTTTTTAAAAAAGTTTCTGAAAAAGATACCGTTTGAAAAAAAGTCGTTCTGAGCACATTAATGTTTGATCACTACTAGTGCAAACAAGCGTAATAAGGAGAATAAATTTGTTGTATAATTGTGAACCATGAAAGTATTTCTTTAAAAGTAATTACTGTGCACAATTTATTTTAATACATAACCTTCTATTTCCCCTGATAGCACCTAGTTCTTTGCTTGTTTAGTTTATTTTGGTTCCATCGTATAAGCACTAGTTTTTTTTTTTTTTAAGATAAAAATGTAGCAACATTAGAATGCGTTTTCGTCTACTGTTGTAGTTTAGTGTACAAAAATTAAATATTTGAAATTTTATATTTAAGAAATCTACTGAATCAAACTATAATATTATTGACAATTACTTTAGCGGAACCAGAACTGTTTAAAAAAAGATACGTTTTTAAGAAAAAGAAAAAAATACATTTAAAAAGCAACACGTCGTTAATGTTTGGGGGCTCTTTCTTCAGCATTCTTGCATCAAAAAACGATTTTAAATAAAAGAAACTACAAAAACCGTCAGTACATATTGTATGCTTTTTCATTTTTTTTAACTATAATAATAGTTTCAAGTAAACTATGTGAAATATAACGTTTGTGTGAACACTTTTATTTATATTAAAAATGTGTGTATTTATACAGTAAATATATTGTTATATACTCATCATACTGAAGTGCAATTAATAAAAACCTATAGTTTCCTGAAACTAAAATATACGATCTGAAGATGTGTGATTTTATATAAATAAGAATCAGGCTTATGTTTTTTTTTTTTTTTTTTTGCTTTAAACGAGAAAACTCCTTTTGGCTCATGATTCAATTTATCTGTTGAAATTTGTTTTTTCAATGCGAGAAAACTTTTATTTCTCTTTCTCTGACGTTCTTTTTTTTTAACTATTTAAAACAAAAGTTCGTTTCTCTTATTCTTTGTTTGAAATAGTACACTGAAAAAAAATTAAACTGTTGTTTTTACAGTATAATACTGGCAGCCGATGGTCCAATCTAAAACTGTGAAATGCACAGTAATAAACTGTAAAATTAGCAATTTTACAATTTTTTAATGTAAAGTGAGCGATTTTACAGTTTACTGCCCTAAAATTTAGCAATATTATACTGCAAAAACGACATAATAGTGGCAATAGAGGTTCCGCTTTAAAACTGTAAAATGCACGGTAATAAAACTGTAATATTATTAATGTTACAGATTATCACAAAAAGTTAGCCATTTCTACAGTTTATTATTATAAATTGCTACATTATACTTTAAAAACAACATTTCATTTTTTACAGTGCAGAATAGAAACTACAAATAACGTCATATTTTCAAACACGAGCCTCTAATTTCAGCTTAAAAGTTTTCCCGAAATGTAGGAATGCATGATTCGTATTCAAGATTTCGAAAATTTTAAAACTGCTTTGGAAGACATACCCCGTAGCCTCTTGTGACATTTGTCAACATAGCATATTTTCTGAAATTTTCATGAATAATGCAACGAAAGGTTGAAGGTTTTATCATATCTTCTAAATGTTGCAGTATTGATTTCAACTTTGCGTCTTTGATCTTTGCGTCTCTTTGATAGCGGCACAAGTTCGGAATTTTGTTATGCAAATGTTCGAATGTAGGAAAAGACCGCCTCTATTGGGCCCCTTAAGAACAAGAAGCCTGTTTCGCTAAATATGAAGCAAAGCAAAAGTAAAAATGGGGCGTTATAAGCCAAATTTTATTAGGAAGAGACTTAGCAGACACATCTCCTCAAAATATTAAAATGAAATTTTAACGAAGCATTTGTAACAATGTTTCAAAAGTGCAAATTAAGAATTTATGTCCTTAAAACTTACTATGTGCTTCTCAAATTGGGAAAGTAGAGGAAATATTAAAGTTTATAATTACACTTGGCAGTTACTTTTACTTGATTCAAAAACATTTTTCTTGGCTTTGGTCCTCTTTTAGCTCATCATTGATGTACACACTAGGGCTGCGACATCGATGTCGATGTTTTGGAAACATCGATGTTTTTGTTAAACCATCGATGTTTTTAACATCGATGCTTTGGTGTCGATGTTTTTAAAACATCGATGTTTTGGGTTCGATGTTTTTTCCGATGTCGATGTTTTTTCATTTTTAATTAAAAATGTAATAAAATTTCTCACAGAGAAGTGACATCGAGGGAAAAACATCATCTTCAAAATGAAAAAACCATCGACATTAAAAAACAGACCCAACAACATTCAATTTCAGAAACATCATCACCAATGTCGTAAACCTAATACATACGATATGCACCCGGAATCAATGTCTGACAAAAAATAGTGCAGGAGCGCTTTAGTTATCATTTATTGAATCTCATTTTCAAACCCAAAAAATCTAAATTCCCGTCAAATTCGTCTACATTTGAAGAAAAGTGCTACAGCTGAGCTCCAATGATTTACCATGCGAATTAAGCTCATTTATGTCTTTCATCCGAAATGTCTGAAAAATAGCATTAGAAAGAAAAGTAAATCTGTTGCTGCCGGTGGGTCTGGAATTTCCAAAACTATACCTCTTTTACTGAATAATGAATGCATTTAAAATAAACAAAGGGATTTTTTCTTGACACATCATAAACATTAACGGCGACAAGAAAACCTTCTCTGGTCTGTTTTTTTTTTTTCAGTTGACTTGCTAAGTGCGGTGTTGTACGTAAATTCACATTTCTTGCTCCTAATAATAATTGTTCATTGTTTGAAACAAAATTGTGTTTCATATAATCAAAATAATTCTTTTTCTTTATTGAACTGATGGTAAGTGCTATGATACTTTTTTTCTTTGATTCATTTTCGAGGTAGATTAATTTTCAGTATTATTCAAATAGAAAATATTTCCTTTTTCTATTACTAGTTTGAATAAATCGTTGCATGTTTTATTATCAGTTTTTATTCGATTCAAAGTTCAAATTAATACATGTTGCGAAAATATTCCTATTAATTTGTATCAAGGACTCAAAATTCAGTACTTTCAATATATTTGTCGAGTATTTATTCTTTTGTATTGCTTAAATTAATAAATATATTATAAAATTTATTACTGACTTTACTTTGACATTTTTGAAATAATAGTTTCATTTAAAGCATTGACACAATGCTAAAAGAATTCTCTGACCCTCTTGAAAACATTTGTTACAGATTTTCATGTGTGTTACTTTGTAGTAACACACATGACATTTGTGTGTAGTAACACACAAATATTTTGCGTATATTCAAAAATATACGCAAAATATTTGTTGAAAGATCGATGTTTTAAAACATCGATGTTTGAGAACATCGTTGTTTTTTGGTCGATGTATTAATACCATCGATGTTGTAATTTCTAACATCGATGTTTTGTAAACATCGATGTTTTGCCTTCGATGTCGCACCCCTAGTACACACTGGTAACATTTGAGAATAACTGCTAGTATTTATCTAGAGTTCCCTTTTATAATCCTAAGTTTGAGAAAAAGGCATAAAATTCAAAAACAAAAGTGTGGTTTGAGTTGGTGGTGGTGAGTTAGAGTGGTAAATTAAAATAAAATACCACTTAAACATTTAAGTTTCACACTACCCCTTAAAATTTCAACTGAGAATAAAGGTTAGTATTCATCAAGAGCTCCCTTTTATAATCTTATTATCCCCTTATATTGAGAAAATATCATAAAACTTAAAAGTATAAATTTGTTTTTTTCAATCACGTAAATAGCTTGAAATTGGATTTTCGACTCATTTAAATGAAATTACCTTATGCAACGAGTAGCAGCAATAATTCTTCTAAAATCTTCTTTTTTTTCTTTCAAATAACTCATTCACGTAAACTTCTCTATTCAACACAACCCTCTTTTGACACATTTTCAAAACATCTTCATGTTTCGTCAATGACAAAGTTCCTCAATCGCCAACACATACTTTAAATTTTAAGCAAACTAAAATTTTAATACGGTTCTAAGCAAACATTTCGTTTTATGAATTATATCGAAAAATGTAATGAACAATAGTTTCTAGTTGCTATTCGCTCTATTAAAGCAATGTATTTGTACAGACAAAGATAACAATTCTTGAAGAATACGGCACTGAAGAGCACTGAAATACCTTTTTCTATAATTGAAAACTCACTTCTTTAGAAAGCGAAAAATAACAAAAACTATAAATTAGCAATTCAAATGTCCAAAGTGAATGCTGCCACTCAGAAAATTTTTACAAAATGTTAACAATGTTTTGAGTCTTTCCTCTTTTCGTGTAATCAATTCTTTAATTAAATCTGATTAGCAAAATTGTCAGATCGAAAATAATCAATTACTCTCAAAAATGAGAATAGTTAAAGGGAGAGTAAAGCTCCCTAATTAGTTCGAATATTTACGAAAGCTAATGTGAACTGAAATTTTTCATTCTCGTTATATGAAGTGTACTAATATGAAAATCAGTCTTGATACGTAGAGTAAAAGCTCATTGTTCTGGTTTCTTCTTTTGAATTTAAGTTTGAGAGGACTTCATTTTATACATTTTACTTATTAATTGAACCGTAATTTAACTCGTAATTTTCATTTTCCTACATTAAAGATTTTTCTGCCTAATGGATGAAATATTTAATCAGCAACTGAAATCTTTAGCTATTACTATATTCTCCCTAGGGAGCTATTAATCTCTTATAGTTATATCTATTTATATTAGTAAGTATTTCAATATCTCTATGGTTTTTATATTACTTACCAGACATTTTAACTTAATCGTTACAGTATTTCTCTAAGTATTTATAATTTATCTTTAGATTTTCAGGCTGAGCAAGGTTTTGGTACAAAATAATCGCAATTAAATAATGGGAAAAATTGTTTTACTTTATTAAAGACCATTTAACTTCCTACAGAAACATAGATGAATGTATACAGTGCAGGAAATATAAATACTCATTGTTTCTGAGAATTTTCATATATACAATTTTTTTTTCGCGATTAAAAAGAAAAAATAGATAGTCATAAATATCATTAATTTAAAAGGTACAATATATTAACCTAAATTGGTATTTCTAACGAACCTTAACAATAAATAATTTCAGTGTCGCTTAGATTTGCTCTAAATGTAGTTTAAATCCTCCATTTAATGTACAAACGAAACAAGCAACGATAAACGCATATTTCGAGATATATAGATATAGACAGGATCAATAATCCTTCTTTCATAAATAGCTTCGTTATAGTGGAGCATCGTCACAAACCCTATTTATTCTGCAGGATGTTTTCCTTTCTGAAAGATATTAATCAAACGAAACCTTCGCTGGGGAGTACCAAAGAGTTTTCAAAATATCGACATGACATCTGCACATTTTTTAAGCTTTTATTTTACTACTAGATGTTGTGCCCGGCTTTGCTCTGTTTTTAAATGCAGCACATAAGTTCAGGAACTAAATATTAAGGAAATTTCAAACCTTTTATTTTTGACGGAAGTGGGAAAAATATAGAATGCAATTCGTAAATATAATTCGTTTTATAGAATGCAATTCGTTTTCGGATATTTTTTTTTCCTTAACGTCAATACTATTAACTGCACCTTTCTCTTGTTCTTTCTTCTGTTATTTATTTATCTACTTTGTTTTTCTTTAATTATGATGTTTTATTATTTATATATATATATATTTCTTTTTCATTTAGTTTTTGTTATTTATATATTTTATTTATTTATTCCTTTAATTACTTTTATTTTATTTTATTTATTTATTTTTTCCATTAGTTTTATGTAAATATTTCACTCATTTAATTTTTTTAAAACTTATTATTAACCAAAATAACTTTTCTTGTATATATACCGTACGTCATCCCGTAATTTGTTAAGTTTAACATCGTTGAATATGTACAAAGGAATGGCGTTTTTTTGAAAAGAAAAAACTCCTTTTTAAGTGTAGTAAAAAATCTTTCAATAGCAGTAGTTAGTAGGGAAAATGAAATGAAGGTTTAGGGTTACAATTCTTTTGAAACTGGCTGGGGGGGGGGGAATGATTATTCTCTGGCACTAATGGCAAAAGCAAGTTAAGGATTTTATTTTTGCAGCACTCAGACCAAAATGGCAACAGATAGAAATCATTAATGAGATTTTTTTTTTCATGCGCAGATGATCGTCGAATTTCAATTAAAAATTTAATTCCGCTTTCTTTTAAAAGCCCGTATTTTTTTCAGGTTGGAGATATCGTGTAGTGGCTTTGAAAACCGTAGGGAAGAAACTTTTCTAAAAGGTATTTTTTGCGTTCTTTCGAATGAGACCAAGATCGAGAAGATCCGATAAGTATTTCTGGTAGAAAGAGCCATTTTAAAGCCCTGTATTCGAAATTTGAACGGATGGGTACTTTTTCTCACTCAAAAACCACTCTATGACTCTTCCCGGGTGCCCAAGTATCTCCCTGAAAAATTTCATCCAGATTCGACGTAAACTGTGGATTTGTATAAGGTGCACATACACATTATACACATATTCTTTGTTTTATTTATGTGGATTATTTTGTTAAATTTTAATTAAATTTTGTTTTATTCACTAATTAAGTCATTTTTAAAAGGTCCTTTCTTCATGAAATATCATATTGAAATTAATTTCTGTTTTCAGTGTCGTTTTTGTTTCCTGTTTTTTTTTCCCTTTTTTTTGGCTGTATACCATGATTTTCGATTCGTTATTAGCTTTTGCTATGCAATCATTATCTTGAATTAAGCATCTTATATTCTCTCGATACTTTAAAATTCCTTAGGACGAAATATTTTTGTTCTCTAAATATCGTTACCGTGCATGACTTCGTAATCGAAACTAAGTGTGATGTTTGTATAGATTAATGTAGGTATGAAATATGTCTTTATCCTTTACAAATGCAGCAAACTTAGGATTGCGGCTTCTGAACCATACAATAAGGGACACATGCCCCATTTATTTCTGTTGGTATATCAGTTTATAAGCATTGCAATTAAATTGTTATCACTACATTTCTTTTTTATAAAATTACCCTTAGTTGTAACTCAATTACAAAATGGAATTAAAATAATACAAATTCAAACCAAAAAATAAATGGAATTATAGCACGATTTCTGCTTTTTTTTTTTTTTTAATTCCAGACTACATCGTCCGAAAAGAAACTGTGCTGTAAAATTCACGCTATTTTATTGATTCTACTCTCTTTGTGTAGATTTTTTGTAGTGATTTTTTCTTTTTTATCCTTTCTTTTCTTCATAAAAAGCCATTTGGGATTATACAGCCTTTCCATGAAACGGCTTACTTTTGAGAGCAAAAAAAAAAAGAAGAATCAGGACTGAGCTAAAAGGCCTGAACTTTTAAGAGTACTTTCAAGGGTCCAAAGAATATTGAACGTATTTTATTCAAATATTTTTTAACGTATGATACGCACCACATGCTTGCTTATGCATACAAAGCAATGCCTTCCATTTGTAAAAGGTATTTTTAGTGCACATCACCTCAAAGAACAATTCTAACGTTACATAAGTACCTTTTTTTTTAGTTTCTTACCTACTTTTCCGTAAAAGGAGAATAAAAACGAAAAAAGAATGAAAGATGGCTTAGCGCATAGTAAAAATACCGCTAAGTCCAAAAATAAGTCAAAAAATATTTAAAATAAATAAATATTGTGAAGTGAAAAATTGGAAAGTTAGAGAGAATAGAGAATAGTTAGAGAGTATATAGAGAAGGTGAAAAACGTACGTCTGTCGGTGTATCGGTCTGTCTTACTCCGCCCCCCCCCCCCAAAAAAAAAAAAAGAAAAAAAAACTTCAGTGAACTGTCCGATGTAAATTAACTTGTTTTTTCGAAAGATTTCGGCATGAACACCTTCTTTTGTATTTGACTATTAGGTTTAAACAATGTTTTCGTTCAATTTTGAACAGTTCAAAAAGAGTCCCCCCCCTCCCCTTCGAACCTCAATAACTTTTGAGTGAACAATTCGATCCGAACCTACCTTTATTGTATAAAAGATCTTGGCGAGAACACCTCATTTCCGCAGTTGACTTTTCAATTTGAGAAATTTTTCCCCTAACTATAGACGGTTAAAAAGTCATGCCCTTAAATAATAACTTTTTAGTGAATAATTCAAATCGATCGATTTTTTTTTCGAAAGATCTCTGCGGGGACACTCATTCCTGTATTTGAATAATTTGAATGTTTTTTCGTTCAATTAGAACATATAAAAAATTAACATTTGACTATTTCTAAACAATTAAAATTTTTAACCGTTAATGAGAAAAGGAAAAATCGTTTGTCGCAACAGAAATAGGTGGAAGTTACGAATGTATTCTCGATTTTTGGTTTAAAGGTATAGAAAAAGTTATTAAGTATACGAAATATTTCATTTCGATTTTAATTAACATTGACACAAGTCAGAGATAAATATAACCAACACAACACAAAATGATGCAAAACTCTAATGATCTTACCAGAGTAGCGTGGTGACCAACCACGTACTTCGAAGAATTTTTGGGCCTTCAAATCTGACTCTCCTCGACGCCGAATCGTTTGTCTTAGAATTGATAAGCCGTCGACTCACAACTCCGACTCATTTATCCCAACAGCATTCCAACTCCACAGCCCTGGCTTCTATTGTGAAATAATAATTGTTGAGATGATTTCTTATTTTAGTGCTTAAGTATTAATTGATTTTTTTTCTCTCCTTTTGGCAATTAGAAATAAAAGTATAATTTATGTTAAACATTAAGAAAAAGCTTCGAAAACAATTTCTTTCGGATAAAAAATATTTTTAAGAGGACATTTTATTCTTTATTTATGTATTATTTATTCATATGTTTCTAAAGTATATTTAATTTTTATATTTATTTTCTATTGTTGGCAATGGGTAAAAAATAAAATCAAAGAAGTTTTATTTTTACCCAAAGAATGTTACGAGCGATTCTTTTCCTTGTGATAAAGTGTATTTTGATGTGCTTAATTATTTATTTATTTATTTATTTATTTATTTATTTTATTTTATTTTAGGTAATTTTATTTTATTTTTTGAAAGTTGATTACAGATTTTTTTAACAAAAAAAATGTATATATAAATAACAGCATTCTTTAAAACGTGCTATTATTTTATTTTTACGTTTCTTACAGCTTTGTATACATTTTATCAGGTAAGAAAAGCTTTTATAACTCATAATTGCATGCAAAAATGTATGTTTGACATACCTTTGCAATCTTAGATAATATTATAAGAGAGTATAAGAGAATATTGATCCGATGCCGAAACGTTGAAGTTGGTATACGAGAAAGTAAAATCGTCTAGTTCTCGACGGAATTATCTGTTCATAACGAAGTTAAAGGTGGGGATTTTTAGGCTCTTCCAAGAATAATAATGAACACGAAATATACTTTAATCATTTGAAATTCACGAGTAATATATGTCCTATACTTTAAGAAAGGTTCATCAAGACTCACTTTTAAAAACATTTAAAAATACTTTCCTAAATTTCGACCTCAATTATCTTGACGTCATGGTTTACAAAATAAACTATTTTCTATAGTCCTGTATTAGTAACTTCATTACCAACCTCTTTTTATATGCCCACTTTAAATCTAAAATTCAAATTCCTTCACTTATAAATATTCATGAATCTAAAAAATTTAAATTGCTCGTTTTTTGCTTTTCCAAAATAAATATTTTCAATAGAAAACTAATTGTGGCAAGAATGAAAAAAAAAAGAAAGATAGAACAAAATTTGTTTAACGCTCAGAGCAAGTGAGTTGAACCGATTAAAATGAAAAATAAAGACATTTTTCAAGAACTTTTATAAAGAATAAATCCCGATAGAAATACAAAATAAAATTGAAAACCACATTAATGTGTATTTTCGTTAAAGAGAAATATGTTCTTAATAGTGATAAGAGACATTTCCATAATAAGTACATGCATAAAGTTGAAATGAAAATTTGAAATTCATTGTCTAGTGAATTGTCAGACAAACTTCTATCAAATAACAAATTATTTACTTTTTAATTTCTCTAAAAAAACAATTCTATTAAAAAAAGGACCAATTGCTGTAGAAAACAGACAGAAAAACTCGAAAAAGTCCAAATATTTTAATTCTTTGTTTTGTTGAATGAATTTAATAAGAAACGTGTATTCTACTTCTACTACAGATATGTCCGAACGAGAAAAATACATTATTTATTATACGAGATTAATAGCGTATATTAATATTATACGAGAAAATAATATTAGTTAAATTTCTTTTCTTGTAATCTCTAAAATTTTACTGCACTATATAAAAGTAAAGACCATGTTCTTCATAAAGTTCATAAATTACAACAAATGTTTAAGATATGTCTAGCCTTTGTAAGCTGTTTTGAGAAAAACTGATACGTCTGTTACCATGGAATTGCCCTGACGGAAATCTTAAAGAAAAAAAACTAGCCACCTCATTTGTTGCTGATATATTAAATCCATGCTATTATTCTAAATTTAAAAGGAACATTTCTCTAGTAATTACTTATTTAATTCATTTCTTTCCTGTTCTTATTAACTTCTTTCTTGTTGCAATGAGTTACCGCCCATAAGCCAGGGCTAAGGCAGAACTGAAGCAAATGCACCCACAGCTCGATCATAGCATCTTAAGACCGCAGTTTCATCCTTATTGTGGACTCCTCAGTTTGGAATAGCCAATAATCCAGCTGGAGGCAAAGATCCTCTTATTGTAGCTAAGATACCCAACAAACTGGAAGATAAAACGAATTTATCTTACCAGCGAGCGTCCGCAAACCATGGTGCGGCTCGACTCGAAATTTGAAGGCAAAAGCTGGATAATGTGTAAAACGTTCTTTTTTGTTGTTTTATTTTACATTAAATTAATTTTGTCTGTTTTTAAATTTATGTGATACATATTTTAAATGTATTCACTGTTCAAAAAAGACCTCTTAAAGAAAGAAATGCGTAATTTTTACTCAATCAATTGCTACTGGTGGTTGCGACATAACCCTGCAGATAAAGGTGTCAAGCATTTGGAAGAAAACTGTTGAAACTGTTGAATAAAATAATCTAATTTACATTTAATTCAGATTACTTATGATTTACTGCTATTTCAATTGCAAACGAAGATTCATTAGTTAATTCTAACTTGGTTGGCTGCTGAGAAAGATTAACTTAGTTCAGATTAATGTAATCAAGACTAATCAGATTACGTATTAGATAAGTAATCGTACTACATTTAAACAAATTGAAAACAAATTTAAAAAAAGGAATTTTCATTTTGATATCTCGAATTCAAATTATGTTTTCGCAAAGACGATTTGCCATAAGTGTGTAGCTTGCGTACGAGAGCATCTAACCCAACTTTTCCCCAGAGACGTCTAGTCATTTTAGTTCAGTTGAAAAGCACTGGGTTGCTGTCAGGAAGGACCCTGATCGGACCATACTATGTCACTATGGACACCCATCCATGTGTCACATTAATTTTCCGGCAACACAACAGATGGCGCCACTACCGTGGCATGCAATCCTGCAATAGTAAGAGCAAATGCTGGCGGACGCTAGACTTGGCCGACTACTAATTTGAAAGATTAATTTTAAAGAGCTAAAAATAAAAACACTATAGCAATTTGTCATTGCTCAAAAAAAACTGAAAGAAAAAGTCTTACCTGTGACCTCCCTGACCTTTTAATGCAAATTAAGACATTTAGCATGGGCAAAAGATGTAATTACAATTACCCATTATAACTTTTAAAAGCGGTTTTGAATGAGATAATTGAACTTTCATACCTTTTTTTTAATATGTATTCAGGACCGTCATTTAGGGGGGGGGCAGGGGAGGTCAGTCGCCGACCTTGGCTTTCAGAAGTCAATGTATTTACACATAAAGGGGCGTGGTTTTTACTGTTTTGCGATGAAATTGCATTTTGTTTGCACCCTTTGCCCCCCCCCCCCCTGGAAAAACTTGAAATGACGTCCATGTATGTATTAATAAATAGCTATTGTTTAATCTCTTAAATTTTCAAAGTCAAACTCGATGTGTGATTAATAGGCCGTTATCTCTCAAAATATATTTAAAAATACCAGATTCTGAAACTAAGAGCTTCTGAAAAGATGCACGTACCGCACACCTAAAATAGAAAAAAATGGCAAATTACCAATTAATACTTTGCTTTAGTCACAGAAAACAGGTGCATTGTCATTAAAATAACTTTCTTTCAGGATGAAACGCGCAAAAGGATTTTTTTCTGTCTTCATTAAATAGTTCTTAGCACTGAAAGCAGAAAACGTAATTAAATCATAAGACTTTATTAAGAAATTCCGCACCGGGAGTACAAGACAAAAGATGGCAAGGAGATTTTTTGCATTATTTATGTTGAATATTATAAAGAATTAACGTAATGAAATTACAAGTACGTTAGCGCAAAACATGCTTGAAACAAGACGTGAACCTGAATAATAATTGAAATTAAATACATTATCAATGAGGGGGAACGGATTCTGTATTTGATTGCATATGAAAACAAAATTATTGCAAAAAAAATATATTTTAGATACGGCCCAAAGGGGGCCACGTAGACCTAGAGGTAGAGTACTCTCCTCGTAAGCAAGTGGTGGCGGGTTCGAATCCAGAATGCCCATGGATGTCATTTCATCCTTTCTGTGCCGTAAATCCGTCCTGTGTTTTTCTGGAGGCAAAGCGCATAGTACGCAGTCCTCATGTATGTTGAAGCTGATGGCTTCTGGGGAAAAAAAGATACGGCCCATGCAAATTTTAATTTCAAAGAAAAAAAAAAAACAAATTGCTAAATTCGTTTATATTTTATTGCACCAGCATTTGACTCACAATATCAAAAACCCGTTTTTTTTTTTTTTTTTTTTTTTTTTTTTTTTTTTTTTTTTTTTTTTTTTAAACAATACTGTGCTTATTTTCTCATTGAAATACACATTTGCTTATTTAGAAATTTCCGCCAGGTTATACAAATGCAGGACCTCTTTATGCAATAACTTATCAATTTACTAAAAATTCTAAAAGGGGTTAAAAATAGAGAATTACTTTGATGTGTCAAATTAATTTTGTTTTAGAAAATCAAATCTAGTTTATTTACTCCATATATTTTACCACAAATATTAAAAAAATGGGTTTTTTAGTCAAGTATTACATTTTTTCATGACTAAACGTATATCATGAAAAGCATACACATAGCTTTCTCGTATTTTGAGCTCAGAAACGAGTTCTCAAATCTTAAGAAATTTTTGTGGTGGCTGATCAATAGTATTGTAACGAGTCCGTAGCACCTTCAACTTTCTTCAAATGAGCATTCCAATCTTGAGGAAGTAACTATAAATTTATTTACAAGTATTTACACTATTTACAATATGAGCAGGAAACAATTGCTAAACATCCAGCAATTAGGTAGTACTCTCAACAGTTACACTGTACTCTCAACAGTAACTCAGCACCACGTATCAAACGTGAACAGTAATTAAGCAATTACAAAAGCAAAACAAACATTCGCCCAAGCGAATAGCGAATAAAACGAGTCACCAGAATCAAATCTGAAAACAACTAACTGACTTGTGTTCAAGGCCAGCTTTTTATACACTCAAGGATATTTCTAGCAAAATCTGGAGTATTCCAATTCATTCATGAAATTTCTAAAAAGAAGAAAAAAAAACACACTCAGCGGGGAAAATGTCTTCACGCTTATCAAATGTAGGGCAAGTATAAAAACTACAAAACGTTACAGGGCCGGTATACCAGTGATAAAAGTGATATCTTCAGATACCTTTGCAACATGACGTCAGATAAAACCAAAACTAATGAAAATGATGCAAGGCAGGAAAAACAACAACTATTTACAAGATTTGTAACAGTATTTTTACTCTGATATTTAGTATTTTTACCTTCTTGAGTTTTAGCCATCGTGTGGTGTTGCGTTCTAAGCTAATTTAATTTTTTTCATTTCAAACATTGCATTTTTGCTTTGTACTATACATGGAACTTCTAAACGTCAAAATAAACAGGTAAAAAGCTATGTTCTATTTTTATTTTGATTATTTTTGATCGTTCTTTGGTGGAAAATATTTTTTTTTCTTTTTGTTCTTTTATTTTTTTCTATATTATTGGGAATTAAAAGAACAAACAAGAAACAATTCTCAAGTTAGGTCCTGACAAAAACTAAGCAAGTTAATCAAGTTTCAAAGCAGATTCTGTACAAAACTTGATAATTAGCTAATTAAAGTGCACCACAGTAAATAGAAGCTTTTAGCTCTTTTTGTCCACGTTGACAACACTTTAAATCCTTTTGTAAGAGCATCCAACAAATGCAAAACAATGTACGGTTGAGTTAAACCGTTATTTTTCTAGTTGTATCTGAAAATTTCTTATTTTTATCATGCTGGAGTAATTAATGTAGCAGTCCGGTTAATTTTGTGACATAATTAAAACGGGCTTTTCTAGATTCTTTTTAAAAGTCTTTTGGGTATTTATTTTCTTAACTTGTAATTAAAACAAACAGATTTTCTTTATCTCCATCAACGGTTTTCATGCCACGATTTATCTACCGTCATTCATACTCAAAATGGGTAAAAAATTATACTTTCCAAATTAACGGCCTTTCTTTGTTGCTCGTGAAGACGCCCTGTTCGATTTTTTTCCAAATATTTAAACTTGATGCCATTCAGGAATAATTTTCTTTACGTAGGAGCATTTTTCTCTATAGGTTTTAATTTTATTAAGTGTTGGTAGCTCCAAACCACCTATCATGTGATCATATAATGCTAAGCTATACTGACGTGCTAAGCCCAAAATTCGTATCTGCACTTTTTAACAAAATTGAGTTAATATCACCTGAAGGTTCTTTGTAACTTATTATATCTAAATACAATGTAGTTTGTGGTCATTTGACAACAGGCAATATCTTGTAAAAAATATGAAAAAGTATCACCTGAATCAACTACATGGAGGCGCAAAAACTTTTAAAAGAATATCATAGCTCGATCTCGACTGCAAATACAAGTTTTGTGCTTCGCAAGGCAGTATAGTTCCACTCTGGTAAATTAACATCCGGCTTTGAGTATGTTTATCCCTTTTTCGTATCTGGACTTTTTAACAAAATTGAGTTATTATCACCAGAAGGTTCTTTGTAACTTATTATATCTAAATACAATGTAGTTTGTGGTCATTTGACAACAGGCAATATCTTGTAAAAAATATGAAAAAGTATCACCTGAATCAACTACATGGAGGCGCAAAAACTTTTAAAAGAATATCATAGCTCGATCTCGACTGCAAATACAAGTTTTGTGCTTCGCAAGGCAGTATAGTTCCACTCTGGTAAATTAACATCCGGCTTTGAGTATGTTTATCCCTTTTTCGTATCTGGACTTTTTAACAAAATTGAGTTATTATCACCAGAAGGTTCTTTGTAACTTATTATATCTAAATACAATGTAGTTTGTGGTCATTTGACAACAGGCAATATCTTGTAAAAAATATGAAAAAGTATCACCTGAATCAACTACATGGAGGCGCAAAAACTTTTAAAAGAATATCATAGCTCGATCTCGACTGCAAATACAAGTTTTGTGCTTCGCAAAGGCAGTATAGTTCCACTCTGGTAAATTAACATCCGGCTTTGAGTATGTTTATCCCTTTTTCGAGAAATAGAAACAATGACGTAGTCAAGGAGTCATAAAGGGGTTCTAACCAACAATAAAGTATCACAATTATGTGTATAAAAATTATGCAATGTAATATAATTGTGCTTTTATCCCTTAAATTTCGAAAGAATTCAGATGACCCCCCTCTATGAAAAATTTCTCACTAGGCCAATAAATAGAGAAGAGAAATTGGCGCAGGTTTGAGTTGGGCAACTTTCGTCGTCAGTTTCTAGAGTCCCAAATAGTATCAACTCATCGGATTTTGCCCGGCCGATCATTGAACTCCTCGTAAACTGATCCCGTAACACACGATGACATCGTTACGATTAGTATCCGATCACGGTTTTCGATGAGCTACTTTTCATCGGAAAGCAATATCCTTCCGATCAACTTTCCGGATGAAAATAAGCCGAGTATCTAAAATTGATCCTAAATTCATCGGCACGGGACTGCACTGCTCGTAAATTGCTCCAAATCTCATCGTATTTCGAGCAAAACTCATCGGATTTTGCTGCTCGGATTCTGTTTGCCCGATGAGTATATTGGAGCAATTCCGGATGAGATGTCATCGAATCCGATCATCGGCCGATGAGAATTTCATCGGGTTTTAATGAATAGCCAATCATCGGCCAATGCGATTATGCTGCTGGGGGTATTCCATCTCAAATCTGCGGCAGTTATTTGTTTTTACTACCCGAGAAAGAAGTAAACATTATCAATCTCGGAGGTTTTAGCATAGAGGAGCAGCACTATGTTGAGAGTATTGTAGCTGAGATTTACCGCGGTTTAAGTATTGCAAGTCAACATACATTTTTCTCGAAGTGATAAGTAGATTTGAAGCGGCAAGTGGATAAAGGTGATATGTAACATTTTTTTGTTAATTTCTAGGAAAAGCTTTAAAAAAATGTATTTTTTTAATTAATTTTTTTCAACGAGTAAAACGGGGTCATATTCTTAGTTACCAACCATTTATGTGAGTAAGGGGACATGATATTAATGAACTTATCACCTTCATCCATTGTAAAAAGTTAGTTTCAAAAATTGTCACATATCACCTGTATCCACTTGACCCTTGATTTTTACATCCTTGGTTGTTTACTTCTAAAAGCTGCATGAACGAAAATAGTTCCCGAAACTTATTAATATTTTGTTACAGATATTTTTGCAGCGAATAAAAGCGTATTTAAATTATTTTTAAAAAAATGAAACTAATGTAACAAGGTACAAACTCTAAGACCGAAAATAATTTTACTGTAGAGCTTGGAAAGCTTTAAATGTAAGAGATTTTGAAATACGTTAAGGCAGTGTATTAAATGCTGCATATGGGCCAACGAGAAAAGTACTGAAGGATTACTTTGAAAGTTAAAACTGTGATTCCTGTGAGATTATAGATTATGCTAATTGACTTAAAAAATGTTAAGCTGAATATCATTTGTTAAATTCGTTCTATTAATTGAAGATTTTAGCACATTATTCTGGCATAAAGTTCAAATGTAGTTTTTTCAGTTCACATATCAATTGAGGTTTTTCATTTTTTTTCTGAAGTGAAAAATCAGCTTATTTTTATGGTGAAATAAATACTTTTAAAGCAGCTTTGTTACTAAATTTACTTTATTTAACTCTGCTTAAGTTTCATCTGTTTATTTAAAACAACCGGGAAGTGTGATGTTAAATGTTACAAGACTATCAGTTTTTTTTTTCGATTCTCTAACTTATTTTATACTGCTCCCCATCATTAGCCGAAGAAAATTAAGTGCAAAAATTCTTCAAAGGCTTAAAAACACTTAATTAACCAGATAACGGTGCAATCTGCACGGAAACTTATACTTAAAAGCCACACAAACCAACGGTTGTTTTCCAACCTGACTATATGGCAGGTCTTTAAAAATTGTTCAATCAATGATCTACGAGTAGCTTAACCTCTTCCCGGCTTTTCCCGATCTGGACTCGGGCAAGCGAAATGTTCCATTCTGGCTCATCCCGAGTGTAGCTCGGGCACTGTGAAAATTAACACTGCACAAGCAGTCTTTCCCGAATTATTTCACATGTCCCTTTTATGGTTTCGGATGCTTTTATTTGCTATTGTTGCTACTAAATGGCAGCACTAAAAGGTGTTTTGAGCTGTAGATTTAAGATAAGAGTAGGCGCCAACTCCAAAGTATAATGATTATTTAAATAGATATTTTTACATTAATTTTTAGGAAATGTTGAATGCGAATGATGGTATTTTGTTTAAAAAGATATGTATGTATGAAAATAAGCATTAAAAAATTGACATTTTTTGATCCGTAATCCCGAAAAAAAATGAGCCTGGAAGGGGTTAAGTGATGTGTCTTCCTTACAGTTCACACTGAAAAAAATAAACTTGTTTTACAGTATAATACTTGCAGCTGTGGTTCCAGTTGGAAACTGTAAAATGCATAGCAATAAACGGTAAAATTGCTAATTTTACCGTCTACAGTCGAACCTGGCTTATCACGAAAACCTTTCTATGTCGAAATTTTTCAATTTCCCTGCTTTTACAGCATAAACTTAATGGTTTTTCTCTTGTTTATCTCGAATGATTTCTCCCGAAAACTTCCATATCTTGAATTTTGATGACTCTCATTTTTGAATTTCATCTCCTGCCCCCTTTATCAATGGTATAACTTGGAGACAAAAATCATCTTTTTGCACACTTATTCAAAGACTATGTACGTACTTAAAAGTATGCATTCACTTGCTACCGATATAGTCATCACAATGAGTAAAACGTGAACTCACAACATGTCGTACAGTAAAATATTCAACAATGTCAACGCAAAACAATGTATTAAGTATTTAACTTTGTCCCAATTGCTTATTTTTGTAAATTTTATCACAACCTCTGTATCTCGAAGCCTCCGTATCTCCAATTTTTCTTCTGTCCCGTGAAATTCGAGATAGACAGGTTTGACTGTATTCCTGTGCATTTAACAGTTTTAAACTGAAACTTCTGCTTCCCTACTGCAAAAACAGCAGTTTATTTTTTGCAGTGCAGAAACATGATTCCTTTTGGCTAAAACTCAAGATCGTATTTGCTTATAATGCAATGCCTAATCACATACAGGGTGTCCCAGAATTGCGCATACAAATTTGGAGGGGAGGTAGAGAATGTCATGAGGAGCCATAATTACATAGGAAAGCATGGACGGAAACGCACCCCTATCGAGATAATGAGACACAAAGCCAGTGAGGACGCAACACAGAATATTGTGTAAAACGCTTTATTACACACACAAAAAAATAGTAAATGGTATAAGAACATCACAGGATGTGTTCGAAGTTGCGGCCATTCTCTTGTATGCACGCATGACATCTACGCGACATGGATTGGCGGACATTTTCAAAAATGCCGGGCATTTCAAGGATCCTAGTCATGTCCGCCAATCCATGTCGCGTAGATGTCATGCGTGCATACAAGAGAATGGCCGCAACTTCGAACACATCCTGTGATGTTCTTATACCATTTACTATTTTTTTGTGTGTGTAATAAAGCGTTTTACACAATATTCTGTGTTGCGTCCTCACTGGCTTTGTGTCTCATTATCTCGATAGGGATGCGTTTCCGTCCATGCTTTCCTATGTAATTATGGCTCCTCATGACATTCTCTACCTCCCCTCCAAATTTGTATGCGCAATTCTGGGACACCCTGTATACATGTGTTAAAACTGAGAGTGTTGGAGGAATACTGGCACATTGCAGCAGTGTGACCGTGCAGATGTGCATCCTCTTCTTACAAGATGAGATTACATCATTAGGCATTATGTAGAAAGAAGATTTATTAACCCATTAATGCCTAGCGTCCCTTTTTAGGGACGGTCCAAAGAAGGGTCTGAATTTCCCCAAAATGAACATTTCAACCAAATAATAGTGTTCAATTAGTACCTAGGTATTGTTGCAATTCGTTATTAACATATTTCAGCACATAACCATTCTAAAGTGTGCTCTGTAGCAGTTTTAATATGATTTTTATCAAAAATGACATCGTTCACAATCTCAAGAAAAAAAGCTAAGTTTTCAAAGTTATTCCCAGCTTCCCAGTTTATGTTAATTGCTGATTTTATTTCTTCCTATAAAATGCATTTTTACATATTATATCGTATGCAGAAAGAAAGATTTATAAAAAAAGTGTGTACCCTCTGGGGCCTATCGTAACTTTTAAGGGACGATTTTTCTTTCCCTAATAAAAAAATTATTTTTTACATAATATTTTTTTTACTATTTTTCCTGTCCATTAAAGGGCAATTCCACGAAAAGTGGTCCTAACACACCAAATTTTTTCCCCCCCATAATACAAAAACAAACCTTATTTTTTGATAAAAAAATATCTACTCTTTTCGATTCCAGCATCAATTTTAAGGTAAAACTTTTCTTTTCTCATATTTTAGCCTTGTTTAATAACATTGAGACAAATTCAAAAAAAAAAAATGCATTGTTAGTGAAAAAATGTAAGAGTATTTTTTTCAACTAATAATCAATTTTTTTTGGAAAAACTATCAAATATCATGAACGCAGATCCTTTAGTATGATTAGATCTCATATTTTTTGTAATAAAGTGTTTCATAAGTTTTTAACCCCTCAAAATATGCAGATTACTTTTTTTTGGTCACACACGTAAGGCAAAACAAAGAAAAGTTTCCCCCCAAGGTCTAATTAGGGGACTAAAAGAAAACTATCTCATATCATAAATTAACTTGATACACAACACCTGTAACCTGACTTATATCTTCATCCATTCGGCATAAACGTTTTAACAAGGCTCTTTAAAAGCTGTTACACACGTAAGGCTTTTGAATGGTTTACATTAAGAGTCAGGTACTTATTGCTTACTTATTTAAGAAATTTCGTACAAAGATACAAGATTTCGTACAAATTTAAGAAAGATCGTACTTATTTAAGAAATTTCCTGAGAAACCAATTATTTTGGTTTAAATCGAGATACTTTTTGTTAATATTTTCTGATTATATGTAACATGTTTAAAATGAATTTTAAAATTATTACCTATTTAATTCGTATATAACAGAATTAATTTAATTTTCATTCTTCATTTTGTGGATAAATCCTTGCAAAAATTAAGTATTTACTAGCTGCGTTGTCCGGTTGTTTGAGAAACTTTCCCAGGAACCGATTCTTTTAATTTAAACTTTTTTGTTAATCTCCTCTGATTACATGTAACATGTTATATAAATAAATTTTAAAATAACCTATATATAATTCGTATACAAATGAGAATTAATTTCGTCTTCATTCTTTATTTTGTGAACACATCTTTGCAATTTAATTATTTACTAGCGGCGTTGTCCAACAAAATCAGATCTTTCGTTTAGGGCAAAAAATCAAATATTAAACAAGTGGTTCCGTCCGGAACTGAACGAGCCTACTTTCCCGTTTGCCAATTTCAAATTTCAAATTTGGTAAAATATTCATCCGAAAGATAATGGGTACGTGGGGGGTGGGGGTGGGGGGCAATTCGAAAAGTCAAACATGAGAATGAATTGTCCTCACCGAGATCTTTCTAACAAAAAAAGTTTGTTCAAATCGACTGTTTAACTTAAAAGTAATTAGCGGGGGACCAGTTGTTTGAGCGGTTCAAAGTTGAACAAAAAAGTGCTCAAACCAAAATATTATATGTGAGAATAATTTATACTAGCCGAGACTATTAGAACAAAAAAAAAATGTTCAAATCGGACTGTTTACTCAAAAGTTGTTAACGGGGGACTGGTTGTTTGAACGGTTCAAAGTTGAACGAAAAATTGTTCAAATCTAAAAGTCAAATATGAGAATGAGGTCTCCCCGCCGAGATCTTTCGAACAAAAAAAAGTTTGTTCAAATCGGACTGCTCACTCAAAAAATATTAGAAGAGGGGGGGGGGGGGTAGAGACAGACAGACACATATATAATGCTGATAGCTATAATTATCAGTTGTGGAAGTTGCATTGACTTTAAAATGAAGACATGCTGCACGCGGTCACACACGTAAGGCTCTAGTGTCACACACGAAAGGCAAATTAAAAATTTTTTATTGCTACTCTACGAAGTTTAGAAAAAAATATATACGTGGAATACTTACTTAGTATACTTAGACACATGCACAAAAATCACCGTTCATTTATCTTTTAAAACTTCACAGGAAATTACAAAATAATATGAGGTATAGCTTATTTTCAGATTTTCCGAGTCACACACGTAAGGCTGTATTTAAAATTTTATAAAAAAAATTAAAAATTGTCCTATGAAAAATATAACGCCGCATTACAACTTTTGCATATCTTCTGTTACTCCAAAAGCAACCACTAAGAAATATATAAAAAATATCGTCCTGGTTTTTATTGTTATTTGCAAAAAAATGGTGTCAAAAAGTCACACACGTAAAGCTGGAATGGCCCTAAACACTGTTTGTAACCAGTATACAAAATATCTTTGGAAAAAAAGTCAGGCATTAATGGGTTAAAAAGAGTTAGCATTTAACGCTACCCGGTGGTAAGGCAGAAAGAGTACAGTTTCCGTTTTTTACAGAACACTATTAAAGTTGAAGTCCAATTTAGTTCAGACACACGTGCCATCAGGACCCATTTATAGAGCAGGCAACAATTCACAATAACACATTCACACAAAGAAAACACAAAGACAGGATACAGAGAAATTACGGCCGTGCCGGGTTTCGAACCCGGAACCTCCCCATCTGCAATCTGATTTTTCAGACCACTACGCAAGATGGCCGGTGGAAACCTTTCATATTATCTTTACTGTTTGCCCTTAAAACTTGCTTTATGTGTTATGCGTACTTAACAAAAAAAAAAGTCACATCTTAGTTCGTTTTCAGCGCCTATTTCTGGCAAAGCACATGCTTGAATTTAAAGTTCATCAATCAGTTTCAATTTAGATTTAGAGAGTATCTGTTCATATTTATTATATTTATTATGTTTGTCATAAAAATAGAAAAACCATAAAACTTTTTCTTCCATGATTAATCCCATCGTATTTCCTATTAGGAGCATGCATCAAAAAAGCATTTCGTGAAAGCAATATCTCACATAAAGAGGCAGTAATATGGACTGACATTGAAAGCAATATGTTTTATCCATTTCAATGGCAGTAGCAAAACCTATTACAAAGGAAGGAAAAGGAAGCTGACAGTAAGAAGGAATCTCTTTTTTTTTCAAACTATTGTTTGTGTTACTATGTTAACTGAAACATTTTTATTTCCAATTTATCACGCAAATGCGGGGAAACTTGTTATACCTTCACGTTTTAATATATTTTTAATATTATATGCTGTATATGAAGGTATAATAGTACAAGGTTTGACAAAAAGGCTAGGAAAAAGCGGGTTTTTTTTTCTAAAAGTTTTTTTTTTTTTTTTTTTTTTTGCGAGATAGCTGTAACACTCAAAATAAGTCTTCCCACTTCACACGTAAGACACAATTTGGGTCATTCTGACGAAAATGGTAACAAATCACGTCTGAAACTCTTTACTTAAGATTATCAATTTGAATAATTTCCACCAACTAATCATTTTTTTATTGAGATTTCCATTTATTTGTGTATAATGAAG
>JAXGGA010007730.1:0-60902 GCA_038373865.1 Uloborus plumipes | reverse complement strand
AGATTTAATCCGAACTGCCAGTTAATAACCCCGAATCCACGCGCTTTAATTATCCCGACTGTGTTCTTAGTTTTCGATAACTAGACGGCTTGACGTTCTCGGTAAACGCTTGGAAATAAACTTGCGTTATGTTTCTGCTTTGGGGAAAGTTTGTTTTGCGAGCGGTGCCGATGACCTCGGTATTCTGGTGGGAGGGAAGAGTTCGGATCAGCTTTCTGCGGCTTTCTTAAGAAATGAATTGCGATAGTTTCGTTTGTGTTTGAATTATATTCATGTTTATTCATTGCTAGCATTTATTTATTTGATTTGGGGGGGGGCTTGAGGTTCACTTTTGTGTAATTATTTTGGCTAATAGTAAACTAAAAAGTAAGTGGGGGAATATGGGGCAAAGTAAAATGGTAAAGTATGTTCACTGTTCGCAGCTAGACCTTCGAAGTCCAAAAATGTATGCATGAGCTTTAAAATTAATCCGTTAAATTTATTAACACAACTAAACTTATCATTAATGTTTTTTTTTTTTTTTTTGGTTGTGTTTTGGAAACCATTAGAGCCGCTATATAGAGAGGCAGACGCATTAAGCTTAAAGGACCATCCACACGCAACGGAAAATCCGAAGGAATTCCTTGAGGAACCAGGCCTTGAGGATATCCTCTATGTGTGTATGGTGAATTCTGTTGCGATATTCCCGCGGATCTCCGGATCCTTCTCTTATATGGTTTTCCTCAAGGATTTCCTTACGGATTTCCTTGAGGACTTTCACGAGGAAAACCTTCGGATTTTTCGAAGCGTATGGAGGGCCCTTAAGTTTCACCGCTTTTGACCCAATCCATTATTTTTTTTTACTTTCACTTTTTCATTGTTGCGTAGCTAGGGTTACCAGAAAAAGTTTCGGAACATTATCAAGCTTTGCCAAATTCATGTGTTGCTAATAATTGCTCGCAGTAAAAAATTACCAAAACGCAAGAACTTTCCAGGAAAGACAACCACTCCTAGAAAGATAACTCTACTGTTGGATCCAAAGTGGTCAAACTTAATCTTGATGCTTCGGCTCGTCCATATAGTGGCCTTAGCAACAATTAAAAAACAAGTATGTCTTTTTCGCCACACAATGAGGTTCAGACCAGAATTTCAAAACTATCACTCAAAAAGTTCCACTTCAAAAAGAAAGAAAAAAGAAAAGAAAAAGATCAACTACTTGGGTAATATCAACTAGTTGAAAAAGAGAACGACGAGAAGAAACAAGTACAATTTTATTGGTATTTTCATGTCACTTAGAGAACTGCATTACTTAAATTCTTTTTTGAATATCAACTACTTCTTGGTGTTGGAATTTTGTCAGTAATGGCCCTCTTTTATGATTCAAAACTCATAAAAATACATCAAACCACAGAACAATCGCGCCCTTGAAAACGCACATCAGATGTCATGTCACCACAACTTATTTAATTCATACATTCCATGAGTGCTACCTTGCAAAACATATTATACGAACACTGAAAATAATAATCACTCATACTGAAGGTTGAAGCACACACACAGTACGAAACGAACCACATTTAATCGAGTAATACTGCTTATTCAAAGAGGAAGCTGAGTAAACCATGCGATAAAAAATGTATTTAACAATCATTTGTCGTTTTATCCTCTTAGGAACAATACCCTGAGGAAGTTACTTTTATCAGTATATGCTTTTGAATGAATATACATCCATAAGTAAATACAAACGTCCATGAAAAGAATTTGGAGTATTATATACTCACATTTCCCTCAATCATTCTCTCAGTTGCACAGTTAGTTACCTGACTTGTTTTATTGGATTTTAGTCAAAATGTTGGAATCTTTGGTGGTAATATTCATAGCTTTCATTAGCGCTGAAGCTAGAATGATTGATAATAGTGAAAGTGAACTGCAGCATTGTTACAGATTTGCTGCGAAATTTGCAAGGACTCATGCGTGTGGTAAGTCAAAAAAATTTCATTCCTATCTTTATAATTCGCAAATTATTAAATTATTTAATGTTAATTTTTTATATTAAATATCCTGTAATTATTTAATAATTTAACATTTAAATATTTAAATTATTTAATATTAATTATTAAATATTATTAATATTTAATTATTTATTATTATTTAATAATAAAATATTATTAAATTATTAAAATTTGCATTTGAAGCATTCGCGCTTGTAGGCAGTATTTCGGTAGTTAAATTTCAGTTTTTTTGTACGGTAATGTTTAGAATAACACAATTTGATTTTTTTTTTTGGCCGATGGCGATGGTGGGGGGGGGGGCGGATGAAGCCTCACTTTCCTGAGTTTATGAAGTATGGAAGTGCCTGCAAAAAATAAAAACGAAATAAATATTATTTATGACAATGCGATTTACCATGCTAAAATAACCGTTGTCTTTCCTGATGATAATTCAATAGTACAGTTGTTAATAATCCTGCAATCACTTAGGTGTTCTAGGAAACTCGGATTAAAAGAAAAGTTTAATCAAAAACATTTTTGCTCAGGTTTTGATGCATAAAGTGAATAAAGCGATTACAGTTACTTTTTAAGGTATTTCTTTATGGCAGAGACGTAAGGCATTTATTTTCTACTACAAAAGTCACAAATTCGATTCCAGAATAGTGCAAAGTCAAAAAATTAAATCATTTTGTTTATTGAAAATGAATAAATAAAATTGGCTTGAAGTCATAAAGTTTATTAAGTTGATCCTAAAAACAAAATCGCCCATACTGCCCCATATAACATTTCCACTGTTTTAAAAAATATAAATATGAATTTACGTGAAGTTGTGCATTATTTCCGCTAACACAAAGATATGGCAATGCACACGCACACCTATCGCAATTTACAATTGCGAAAAAGATAGTTGAATTCGAGATATCAAAATTAAAATTTATTTTTTTAAAGACTTGAGTAGCACCCGCGTTAGATCTAGCTCACATAATTAGGAACGCAAACAGGTGAACGAAAAAAATATATTTATTACTTTTTTAAATTTTTGCAAAAATTGTTTGTAAAGTATAATTACTTCAAAAAGAAAAAAGTTTAAACATAAATTGAGTGCTGAAATATTTAAAATCTAGAACATATGCATGTTTATTAATAAATTTTGCTACATCGGAAATATCAATATTGGTTTATAACTTTCAAAATATTTTACCAACCATCAACCCTTTTTTAATTTTTTTCGGCCATCAAGCTAACATATTTGCTTTTTAAACTGCTCTCATACAACTAATATGACAGAAATGATTATCGTTTAACGTAGCCTTATTTTAACTGCCCTTAATAGTCTAGAGTCTAGGCTATTTGTTAGAAAAAGCTGTAGTATACGTTTTCGAGAAAATTTATTTTGCTCAACTTTAAGTACCTGAAAATTTATTATCTATAAAACATGAAAAGAACGTTTTACTATATTTTTGTTTAGTCGGTAAAATAACTCTTATGAATCCTGAATCGAAATTGCTGGAATGTTCTTTCAATGCTATACAGATGTAGTCGTTCCAAAGTTAATCTAGTTCTTCACTTGGCTGTGAATGTACTTAGCCCTATTGCCTATTAGGGCTGTGATTTTTATCTGGGTGTTATATCAGCGTGTGCAGTGCAATATCGTATTATATGATTTGTTGGGAGGTGTGTGTGTGTTTTGATGTAAATATGTGTTTACTGTTGTGTTTTACGGTGGTTTGGGATATTCGCTTAATTGCTATGGATATTTCAGCAATTGTCAATGACATTCTCGAATACACTTGTAACTAAAAATAATATAGTAAAATCTCTTCAAGCGGCAACGCTACTAAGCGGCCACCGCTTAAAACTGCCAATTTTCGTAGCAGGTTTTTTTTTTTTTTTTTTTTTTTTGGCCCCAAAGACCTAATTGTAAAATCCACCCTAGCAGCGGCCTTTAGGAAAGGCCGCTGCGAATATCAAATATTTCTACCAGTATGTTCAGAGTATTTTCAAATTACTAACACATTTATATTAGGTACAATTTGTCGTTTGTTACTGAGTCATTACATAGTGACTAACGTAACATTCAGAGCTGATTATGTAATTGTTTTTACTTGTAACTTAAAGGATAAAAATAAAGAATATTTTTTCGGTTATGCTGGTGGATTTACAATGTACCTGATATCTATGTATCATTTCTGCTAAGAATTTAAAACAAAATTACTGACAGTAGATATTTTTTCAACCAAAATAGCAGCGTGACTAACGTAACATTTTTGCAACCCTGATAATTAATGCTCATGTTGTGAGGCAAAAATTTCTCAAATTTAAGCAAGTGTTAAAAATTGAATAATATACATGAAAAATGTGTAAAGTTGGCTTTTAAAAACATAAAACACATTTATAAAATCCTTATTTTTTTTAGTCTTAACCCTACATTGCATGATTTTTTGTTCTTTGAAAGACATATATATTTTTTTTTAGTGTAATAAGAAAACATTGAAACACATTTTCAAAATATTAATTTTGAGGATAGATGGTTATATTAGCTTTAAAGATACCTAATACTTGCTTTTCATGCTTGAGTTGCCTTATGCATGGTCATAAGGAAAAATAGTCCATGTAGCCAATTGTCAACGCTATGCAGTGTAGGGTTAAGTGTCACTTTTACTCAAGATGGAGTGTGACTAACGTAGCGTGACTAACGTAACCATCGAATAACAAGCAATAAACACACTACAAACTATTTATTATGTCTAATCTCAGTGATAATTACAATACTTTTTCTTTTCTTTTTTTTTAACTTCTTATGTTGTATAATTTTTATTTATTTATTTATGTTTTGATACTTTTTTCACTTCGGTATTTTTTTTTCTTCGTCTGAGATTGACATTTCCATGGTATGACCCTACTATTAGAATTTTTGTGGGTTCTATAGTCATTTTTTTTGAGTTGTTCACATCTCGTTTTCCTCATATCTTACTCATCCATTTTCGTTCTTTTTCAGAACAAAAAGATCTAGCAGTTGAATGCATGCAAATTGAAACACCAATTGTAAGTTGATAACAAAACATTTCTGCCATAATAGCAATGTATTTAAACGGTAATTAATAAAAATTCTCCGCAATATCTCATATAATGGTCCAGTAATTAGCAAAAAAGGAAATAATACTGTAAGTGAGCTACATGAGACGGTTTGCAAATTGAAAATTTCACCAGTTTCGTAACACTACATATTTTCCCCCTTTTTTGTACAGTTTGACGGTTAGAAATGACAGATACTTGACTAACAAACAAGTATCCTTTCTAGAAGATTTCTTTCAAAGAAACAATAAATTATCCGGTGACGTAAAAAGCTTTTAGTTATGTAAAATAATCCAACTATATCCTTTAAAGATATGGAAAAGTAAGATAAATACTATTCTTAAAGCTTACTTTGTAATACAATCGCATTACTTTTAGAAATACACAATACATAAAAACTACGCGAAAATGAAGCAAATATATAGTTGACTTACCACATTTTGACTTTTACTCACTTAAAGATTTTCAACGACAAAGTCTTTAAAAAAAATCTAGTATGCTTTTAACTTTATTGAAATACTTTCTCGTTGCTTTGAGGTTTTAATTTCTAGACTGTGTTCCAAAAATAGATCATAGACAGTCCAGAGAGCAAAAAAGAATTCAATAAAAAATTGTTCCTGATCACGTTGAGCAAAAAAAGAAATAAAACTGAAATACAATTAAGGGGACTAGATTAAAAGAAACACTCTACTGACTTTCGAGTTAAGTGCTCATATTTCTTCGGCCAAGTTGTTGGCACTCCAGATCATCAATACTTGTTACCATAGGAAACTCTTTGCTGTTTTCCTTTACACTAACCCATTTTTGAAGTAAAATAAGAATGGTATTTGATGTTCGAACTGCTGTATTAAAGTTAAGGTAGGCGAACACCCTTAATATTTTTTCTTCAATATTCCTTCCACCTTTCTAAAACTTAAAATTATTATTTAATATGGCATACATAACGAATTTTGAAAATTTATTTGTAAAGAAAATTTTTTAACGATTTCTCAAGCAAAAAATCTCTATTTTCTGCAAAAACCTACCGTTTCCTTAACACTTCCAGTGTTTTCACTTTTTTACATTTTTAAGAACATTTTGTGTCTATCGTTTCGTTAGATATCATAAGAAGATATGACCCTCCAAAATTGGAAACAATTAACTAAAAATATGGTTTACAGTTCAATTATTGAAATTTCCCCCCAAGAAACGGGATTTTCGTCACCTAACTTTAGTACATATTTGTTCAAAACCCACATATTGTCAGTAGATTAGTTTTTAGAGCTTTATATCACAGCAATATAGTCACTACTTATTTTTGCAAAGTTTCAAATGTATAAATTAAATACTTTTTTTGCTACAGCAGTTTGCGTAAATGAAAACTTTGAAAACTTCGCGGTTTTGAGAAAACCAAGAAAAAAAACGAATTTTACTTAAAAGTAGTGCATTTGCGTTCATTAAATTTCTTCTATTTTCTGAATAATTAATCTATTTTTAAAATGTTTGCTGGTTTAGAAAGAAGAATATTGTGACTATCTAAATGTATCAAAATCTCAAAATAGGTTTTTTTTTCAAAAAATTAGGGTGTTCTCCTACCTTAAAAGACAGACTATAGCCATAGTGGGAAATGTTTGCCAGTTTAGTATCATGAAACTAGACTTAAAACTGAAGAATTGAATGAATACCTTTGCGCTTAAAAAGTAAACTAAGGGCCCTGCTCCACATTGACGTAAAGCAGAAACGTAAAATGGATTACATAGCCCCCCCCCCCCCCCACGCTCCTATGGAAAGTACCCGGATTTTCGGTTTCTGCCTTCGGTTTCGGTCGCATTTTACGCTGATGTAGAGCAGGGCCCTAAGAGTAATCAACGTTTTGTCGCACAAAATTGCAGATATCTGGGACTAGGACACTCTTTTTCTATGCTAAGAAATGTGAGCTTTAAAACGAAAAGTCAACCGAAACACGTGTATGCAGATATTTGCAAATTTTGCGCGACAAAACTTTGATAACCCCTAATTTACTAGACTTGAAACTATTCAGATTAAAAGGGGTTTTTTTTACTATTTAAAATCATGCAATACGAGCATTTGGAACAAAAGATGGCTATTTTTATATTTGTTGCTCTCAATTTATTTTTATAACTTGCTTATTTTTTCTAAATTAACCCATTAATGCCTGACATTTTTTTTCCAAAGATATTTTGTTTACTGGTTACAAACAGTATTTAATGGACAGGAAAAATAATAAAAAAAATATTATGTAAGAAATAATTTTTTTATTAAGGAAAGAAAAATCGTCCCTTAAAAAAAACGATATACCCCAGAGGGTACATACTTTTTTTTACTAATTTTTTTTTCTACCTACATTATAATATTTAAAAAGACATTTTATAAGAAGAAATAAAATCAGCAATTAACATAAACTGGGAAGCAGGGAATCACTTTGAAAACTCAGTTTTTTTATTGAGATTGTGAACAATGTGATTTTTGATAAAGATCATATTGTTACAAATCTTGTAAATAGTTGTTGTTTTTCCTGCCTTGCATCATTTCCATTAGTTTTGGTTTTATCTGACGACATGTTGCAAAAGTATCTGAAGATATCACCTTTATCACTTGTATACCGGCCTCGTAACGTTTTGTAGTTTTTACACTTGCCCTACATTTGATAAGCATGAAGACATTTTCGCTCGGAGTGGTTTTTTTCTTTTTATTTCTAGCGTTTTCTTGAATGAATTGTTTACGTTTGTGAATGGACAGAATACTCCAGATTTTACTAGAATGTTGTCGAGAATTCGTTTCGTGTATAAATAGCTGGCCTTGAACACAAGTCAGTTAGTTTTTCTCAGATGGGATTTCTGAGATGCTCGTTTTCGTTCGCTTGGCGAATGGTTGTTTTGCTTTTGTAATTGCTTAACTACTATTCACGTTTGATACGTGGTGCTGAGTTACTGTTGAAAGTACAGTGTACTGTTTTGCTACCTAATTGCTGGATGTTTAGCAATTGTTTTCTGCTTTATTGTAAATAGTGTAAATACTTGTAAATAAATTTATAGTTACTTCCTCAAGATTGGAATGCTCATTTGAAGAAAGTTGAAGGTGCTACGGACTCGTTACAATATTAAAACTGCTACAGAACACACTTTACAATGGTTATGTGCAGCAATCTGTTTATAACGAATTGAAACAATACCAAGGTACTAATTGAACACTATTATTTGGTTGAAATGTGCATTTGGGGAAATTCAGACCCTTTTTTGGACCGTCCCTACAAAGGGACGCTAGGCGCTAATGATGGGTTAATATTTATGTTATTAGTTTTATGAACAATAGAAACACGATTTTTTCTGCATTCCTTTTTGGTAGCGTATGTCGTCAATTCTTAAATTTTTGTTTTAATCTATGTATGTTCGTGTCACAATTAAAATTATGTAGAATGGATTCAAGTATTATCTGCACTGCATTTATTTTGTTGTTTCAACATAATCATCTATTCCAACAGTATACACTATCCTTAAATATGAAATCCTTGAGAAGTTATTTTAATGCATGCATATTTCATACTTACGGATAGAGTGTACTGTTGGAATAGATAATTCTGTTGAAACAACAAAATAGAAGTTCAGAAAATACTTGAATCCATTCTACATAGTAATTTTAAATGTGACATGAACATGCATAGATTAAAAAAAACCTTGAGAAGTTCTTTTAATGCAACAAATAGCAAAACTTGTTAAACTTCAATAAAATGTTATTTTATGCATTTCAACATAGAGCATATCTTATACAGTTAATAAAATTTCAAAAATTTATGTTATTTTTCTCTATACTCTAAGATAATACGACATTATAAAGGAGTCTCAAAATAAGCCTATAGTAAAATTCCCGAATGCATATGCTATAGGGCACTAAACTAAAATCTTGAATGGACGAAGTAATTATGTAACATAAAAGTAGAGTGCAACAATCAGATGAAATGATGCATAAAAATTCTTATCAAAATGTCCATTTCGCTTTATTATTAGCTTTTTTTTATACTTGCTCTGATGTAGTTTGATGGGACAAGTTTTTTCTTTGCTACGAACAAAAATGAATACTAAAAATTATAAAGCTATTTTATTTTAAAGTTAACAAATTAATTTCAGGGCAAATGTAGATTAATGCTCTAGAAACTGTTCAAATAATACAGGGTATTGGTACATTTTTTTAATTCAATCGCATCTTTAGTTAAAAAGCGTGTTTAAAAAATATCTCAAAGTGTTCTCATTATATTTATATTTCTATTTTAGGTATCAGATGCTCTCTATTCTTGTTATAAACAGCTGAACATAGATCCATTTGATTTAAGGAAAGGCTTAGACGATATTTGCTCCTCGGAAGAATCAATAAAAGAAGTAAGTTTAAAAATATATATATATTTTAATAAACATAAGTTAACATTAAGAATTTCGGCTAAATTTTTTAAGGTATATGCTATACTTCCGTTGCTGAATGTGAATAAACCTTTGTGTGACAAGTACAGCATGATGTAAAAATATTTTCCTTAAGTACCTCAGGGTGCCTTCGATCCACGGAAGTTCCGGCAATCCTACACCCTTGTGCAAATTAATTGAAGCCAAGTATTTTTTTTTTTCATGACTTTAAAATTATTGCTATTGTTCTTAACCGATTGTACTAAAATTAGTAAAAAATATGGATGAGATACTTAAATCCTTTATCTTTCATCAATTTCCACTAATCAGAAGCTTATCTACTGTTCGAAAGTGCTGTTTTGTACCCGTCGGCCAGCCTATCAGTTTATGAAGAAATAGCTTCTGACCCCACCAATGAAGAAAAAGAGCTACTTGTGGGTGTTAAAATATAAGAATTGCGCAGCTGAAAATTGGAGGAAAGGACTATTTAGTGACAAAATTAATTTCATTATCCATGTTCAACGAAGTCAAGACGTACGGAGATCTTCAGGTGAAAGAATTCAGAATTGCCCAATGAACCCATTTTCAAATCACCCTCAAAAGATCTTTTAGGGTTGTCTCGGTTACAACGGGGTTGGTTCCTTGCAGAATGTTGATGGTATGATGTATTCTGAGCAATCCATTGTTGTTCTGGAAATAAAATGCCTTACAGTGTTGAAGAAACGATACCCACATGGAACAGAGAGTGTTTTCCAGCAGGTTTTATCCCCTTGCCATACGTCCAAATGACCAAGAAATTCATGTCTGAGAACCAAATTGAGATAGCTGAATAGTCTGAGAACTCTCCTGCTACCAATCCAATCGATAATCTTTGGGTTATATGCAAAAATCGACAAGTGCACAAGAATTGTTCAACTATGGAGAAACTAATAACTGCTCTAGTTTATGGACACACATATTAAATGAGTGCAAAATATTGATAGATTCTGTGGCGAATCGTGTTCAAATATTCGAAGAGTGGTAGAGATCATATTATGTTATAAAAACTTTTGTTTTTATATAAATTTAAACAAACTAGTTCTTTTCTTAGTTTTCTCAATTTTTCGAGTTTGTTTCAATTAATTTGCACAAGGGTGTATTTGAACTCGCCGCTTTGGAGCAGGTCCAAAAATATTTTCAATCAGACATTTTTTGTTTGCAGCTATCAATTTATGCAAAAACTGTTTTCCGCACCCATAAGTAACATTCAAAATCTCACCTGGTGTCCGTAACATTTCGTAGGGTATAATTTTGATACCCTTTGGAACAGTCTATTGAGATACGTAATATACGTTGTTTCTATTTCAGTCGGTTTAATTCATCATTACATCAGAAAAATATACATATTCTGACCTTAAGCATGAACATAGTTATAGTTACGAGAAAAATGTGTTATTGTAATTCATAGTTTGTAAAACTACTTTCATGCACAGACATAGCTTTATTATATGATAAAATGAATACAGTATTTCATTATTCGTGAACCATTCATGACTTGATGACTCGTTACTGTAATTTAAATCATATTTTAATTAAATATTTCTTTATTTCATTTCAGGCCTCAGAATGTTTATGCAACAGCATTTCAAAAGGAGTGGTATGATCAGTTCTCATAAATATTAATGCACTGTATATTGTTTGCTGAAAAATATTTTCTGAATTTTGTTGAAATCATTTTAAAATAAATTCACTAAATACTAAAGCTTGAAGATACTCAAACTTGGTTCAGGTAGTCTTGAATAAATAGTGTATACTTAAAGCTGAAAAACATGCTTCTAAATTATGAAATTTTAATGATTTGTCATCGTTTATACTTCAACAGACACTGCGGTTATGAAAACTAACTTCGTGTCAGTTTTTTTTTTTTTTTTTTTGGTAAAAAAGAGCATTATTACATTTTTTTCTTCTTTACTCATGCAAGAACCTATTACATATCTATTCTGCCTCGACAGCGTGCCTCCTCCAACTTAACCCTACACTGCATGGTGTTGCCAATTGGCTACATGGACAATTTGTCCTCCTTATGAATAGTAGAATGTAGTCAAAAGGCAACTCAATGCATAAAAAGCAAGTATTGGGTATATTTAAAGCAATTATCACCATTTATCCCCCATACATGGCAGCACTGGTCTGTTACATGCTCTTAAATGAATCCATATGGATAGCTTTTCAAATCACTCAAACTACCATGTTTTGAAATTATTTTTTTCAATGAAATATTTTTCTTTGTCTTTTAAAGAAATAACATGAATAAAATAAACATTTATCTTTCGTTTAAGATGCGTTTTACATCAAAATAATTATTTGGAAAAAATCTAGGACATAATACATGTCTGTAGCCATTTGGCAACATTATGCAGTAAGCATCCAGAGAACACTTCGATTCATCTCTATAGTTCATGAAGTATGTGCTTTGTTTATGTTTCGCGCTAGCTTCTTTCTCTTTTTGGAAGGTATAATATAATCTTGCGGACCCAAAAGTGGTACTTTCGGCTGTTCTACCGTTTATAAGACCTCGCAATTATTAATGCTTAGTTGATGTTCAACAGAGTGAACAAACAAAAAATCAATAGGGAAAAGCCTTTAAAACGTGTTTATTTTAGATTTCAGTTAGCACAAACGTTGTGCTTACACGGACAAGTAAAGTCATTAATAATTTTAAAATATAATTTTGAAAAAAAACTAAAAAATACGCTTTTACATTGGAATGCGCTGTGATCATCACAGGTTTCCCTCTGATTTTCAAAACTACTGAATATCCGCACTTAAGTTTACATGTACTTATAATACATCAATATGCAATACAGTTTAGCCTTTAGTATTAAAAATAATATTAAATATATTACTTTTATATTTGCAAAGAACGTAAATTTTATTTTTTATTCAGAGTTACATACATACATACATACAAACAAACCCACATGTGAAATTAATAAAAGCGTATTAAAAAGAGACCATTAGCTACAGAAGAACTAGAGTTACAAACCAAAAAAAAAAAAAGAGAGAGAGATAAGAAAGAAAGCTTGCGCGAGAGAGCCCCCAAAAGACATCAGATGTGACAGAATTGATCATCAAAAAGTACAAGTACATATAAAAAATAATGTAAAATGTCAAAATGTAAAGGATTACAAGAGTACAGTGCACCAAATGTTCAATTCCTCTATTTTTTTACAAAAAAGAACTAATTTCAAGACTATCATTTACAATCATTTTTATCTGTGGAATGCATGGTGTAGCCATTTGGCAACAAAACTATTTTTAATTAGAAAGGGGTGAAAATTTAGAGTTAAATTTTTTTAAATATTTTTCCATGTTTTCTTATTACATTGACAAACACATATAATTTTTTCTACGAAAAATAAACTAGCTGTCGTGGCCGTCACGAAACTTTCTTCTATATCTATCTTATGCATTCCGGTTACAAAATAAAATACGTACTCGCCCGAGTAATTGGAGACAGCTCCAATTTCCCAATTATCGTAATAACCCTGCAAATGCAGAATCAATGAGCGAAATTGGAAATCATTGCAAAAGCCTTGTTCAGATTAATTGCAAACATTTTATTTGTTACTAAAAAGAAATTGGCAACAGTTAAAAATTTCAAATCATTGAAAGTTTTCAGCTGTTTTGATAATTAAATAGCGTGAAAGCGATTTTTTAATGAATTAATTTTTCGCATTGTTGACTAAGCGCAAAAATCACCCAACCCTCCCCCTGGGGCGATTGGCGCCAAAATTTAATCGATGCTTGCTTCCATATTGGGTTAGTGTTATTCCAAATTTCATTCAAATCGCAGCAATATTTCCCGAGATACAGTAGGTGCAATGACAAAATAAGCACTTTTGATTGCTCCACCCCCCTTTGAGATATTGACACACAAATTGAATCAGCACCTGTACTCAATAGGGTCTATCTATGGACCAATTTTCGTTTGATTCCGCCGGTTACTTCCTGAGATATAGCAGTCACCCCCGCGCAGAACACGTGCGATTGCTCCACCCCCCTTCGAGATATTGACAAACAAATTGAATCAGCACCTGTACTCAGTAGGGTCTACCTATGGACCAATTTTCGTTTGATTCCGCCGGTTACTTCCTGAGATATAGCAATCACCTCCGCGCAGAACACGTGCGATTGCTCCACCCCCCTTGGAGGAATTCGCTAAAAAAAGTCAGGTGCACCAGTTCACATGGTGGTACATATGTGCAAAAATTTTTGTTCGATTTCATTCAGTAGTTTTTGCTCTAGCGCGGCCACAAAAACTGGTCACACACATACAGACTCACACACAGACACACACACACACAGACAGACATTTTCCAAAAATGGTCGAAATGGACTCAGCACACCTCAAAACGTGCAAATCCGTCAAAATTCGACATTCGAAAATTTTCACGAAACCAATACTTTCTTCTATATATTAGATATAGAAGAAAGTAAAAATCATGCAGTGTAGGGTTAAACGGTATGCATCAAACTTTTAGCCACAGTTTTTAATTTTTAAAGTTTTAATCTCCTTTTCAAGGTCATCTGGCCACCTTATTGGTGGTCTTCCCCTGACATGAGACCCCATAGATTTTCTGAAAGTGTATATTGTGGTGGTGTTGCTTTCAGGGCTTCTCCAGATATATCCTAGCCATCTTTATACTCGACTGCAACCTGTCTTGACAAAAACATCGTGACATCAGCGTGACGTTAGCCTATGAAAAACGAGCTAGACAAAACGTCACAGTCTACTTGGCGAATTAGAGGAAATCGCTAAATGCTTGTGAGCTCTTATTGGCTTCTCCCGTAGTGACGTTGAGTGTCAAGTTAAGCTGCTTTCTATTATAGGCTGTTACTTCGGATGACTTAAATAACTTGAGGCTATTTGTAAAGCTTATACACTGTAAAAAATAAACTGCTGTTTTTACAGTATAATACTGGCAGCAGAGGTTCCAGTTTAAAACTGTAAAGCTCACAGTAATAAACAGCAAAAGTAGCAATTTTACAGTTTATTACTGTAAAACAGCAATTTTACAGTTTATTACCGCAAAGTTAGCTGCATCAAACTGTAAAAACAGCAATATAATACTGAAAGTAGAGGTTCCAGTTTAAAACTGTAAAATGCACAGTAATAAACTGTAAAATCAGCTATTTTACAGTTTACTACTGTAAAATTAAAATTAGTAATTTACAGTTTATTACTGAAAAACTAGAAATGTTACAGTTTCTTACTGTAAAATTAGCAATTTTTAGTTTATTACTATAAAATTAGCTTCATTATACTGTAAAAACAACATTCATTTTTTATAGTGTAAGGCTCGAAATTGAATCTGACATGCGAACATCCATGCTCGTTAACTGCCCCAAAAATATTTCTAAATAACTTTCTTTTAAAAGTTTCCAGGGCTCGTATTGCAGTCCAAATTTAATGTTTACTACCAAATAGTAGTACAGACAGTAATAGTGTCTCGCATAATCTCAGTTTAGTTTTTCGGCTAATAAATTTGGATCTTAATTGCATTTCAGACCAAAAAACATTTATTACATTTAATATTTCATTTTGATTTTAAATAAATAATTTGTAAACTTTTTACAAAACTGATTTATCACTTTCTGGGGTGCAAATCTGAAGCAATTATTGTAAGTAATCCGATGCATTATGTTTTACATTACAAGTAGCCTAAAATATGAAACATAATGGTAATTGCACATCGGTAGATTTATTTGAAAGAAGATGTATCTTGTATGTTTTTATTACCATGAGCTTTGGGAGTATTTTTAAACAATAAAACATGTACTCAATATCTCTTCGGGGGGAAATTTGCAACTCTTAAAATGTACACGAATAAAACTATGTTTATATAAAATTAAGTTTCCCCTGTTATATTAACCTATATGGTTAAATCCTAATACCATAGATAGACAATATACTATGGAACGAAAGAGTTGTAACTGGTGAAGAAATCCTGGATTAAGTTAACGGTTTCCACATACTACCAAACCCGTAAAAGTTTGAGTAACGAATTAAAAATATACTTAGTATGCATACCCCTAGCAGCATCATCTCATCGGCCGATGATCGGCCATTCATCGAAACCCGATGAAATTCTCATCGGCCGATGATCCAATATGTCTCATCGGCCGGGCAGAATCCGAGCAGCAAAATCCGATGAGAATACGATGAGATTTGGAGTAATTTACGAGCAGAACAGTCCCGTGCCGAGGAATTTCATCGGGAAACTTGATCGGAAGGACATCGTTTTCCGATGGAATATAGCTCGGATTATTTTCATCGGGAAAAGTGATCGGAAGGATATCGCTTTCCGATGAAAAGTAGCTCATCGAAAACCGTACTCGATACTGATCGGAACGATGTCATCGTGCGTTACAGGATCAGTTTACGAGGAGTTTGTTGATCGGCCGAGCAAAATCCGATGAGTTAATGCTACTTGGGACTGTATTAAAAATGAGATGTGTAAAAGTTAAATAAAATTTTAAATAATGGAAATAAAATGCTTGTATTTCCATTGCAGGAAGATTATGAAGCTGACCTAGAAGTAAGTTTAAACTGTGCTATTTACTTACCTTTGAGTATTTGATTTACGTAGACTAAAGTCCAAAACATGTAAAATAGTTTTATGTGTAAAACAGAAACTTAAAATGCATTAAACATTTCAATTCAACTTCATAAAAAGAGTATAAAAGAGTACTCTTCATAAAAAGAGTTATAAACAAAAGCCGTTAGCGATTTCTTTTCGTGTTTATGTTCTTTTTTTTTTTTTTCTTTCTTTCATAATATTAATCACATTGTTTTTAAATTGAAGTAATAATTTTAGTTTTTTGATGCGCTTAGTAGAAAATCAGTGGTAGAGTTCATATAAAAAATATTTAAGAACGTGTCAAAAAAATTATGCTTAGGCTATTCAAAAACTTCTCTTTACCGTTAGTTAAAAAAAATTATTTCAATTTTTTATTACTTCAAACGAATCATTATTGCTAGTAAAACATGACGAAAAAAAATCTAAATTACCTTTATTTTCTTAGCTTGTTTGTGACGACCCTAATGAATTGACTTGATTTTTGTTTTGATGAAAACTATTCAACGAGTTAAAGGGTTTTAAAATTGACTAATGAAAAAGTTCCACAATTATTGAAAGATTTTTTTCTCTTATTTGAGCGAGAAATTGAATTCTATTTTTCATTATCAAAAGCAATTCCACTAACTAACTATGCTTGTTTTCATTTATTGTACTTCAAAATTAATTGGAATTCTATCTTTCGTGAGATTTATATTGAATTCAGCCGTGCAGAAAGCATTCTTTCAGTCCACTTAGTTCACTAGTTTCTAATTCTAATGCATATAACATCACCACTGGCACTTGGAGAGCAATTTTTCATTTTCGTTTAAATTCAATTTTGTTAACTGAAAATAATCATGGTAAAATCATGTAATGTTAAATTATTGATAGCAGGAGAAAGTAGAGCAAAGTGAAAGAGTTAAGACAACTTACCTTCTTTATAATGAAAAAAAATGGAAATTTGTTTTGAAAACTATATGGAATAAAGAAAGGACATTTTTGAAGAGAAAACTTCTTCAGGCACGTTGGGCATTTTTCGAAATTGGAAAAAATAATTGAACTCGCTACACTGTTACCATTACCGACACTTCTGTATATATTGTGTTGCCGTTGTTGTTACTGAGACCACGCGGGTAGCCGTTCCCAAATAGACCCAAGTAGCACACTTCGTTTTTTAAAGGTTGTAAAATTGTTATTAACGTTGTGACAACGGATTAAAAACGTTTTTTGTGCTACCTGGGAATACATCTACCCAATTTAAGGCGGAATAGGTACGGCTTCTGTTTTTACGAGCACCATTAAGGTGGAAGACCATTTTAGCTCAACACACATACAGGCCATAAAACAAGTTTACCGGGCAGGCGGCCATTCACAACACACACATTCACACAGAGGAATGACAAGGACAGGAGAGAGGAAGTATATGCATGTCCGAGCCGGAATTCGAACCCGAGGCTTCCTCATCTCGGTCAGACACATATTGAATACGTGCGTACATAGATACACATGCATGTTCGCAATTTTTGAGATAGAAAAAAAACCACTGATGATTTACAAAATACACTCGTAGTTGTGCATTTTCACTTCTGTCGGTACTCGCAAAGTACTTTTTTTTAACCCATTTCAGCCCAGTAGCCTAAAAACGAGACTGTTGTTAGTTACTGCATACAAAAACCTGTAATGGGTATATCATTTTACTAAAGCTGTTTTTCACAAGTTAAATAGTCCTTCTTCTTGAGAAAACCAGTTAAAACCACTATTTGGACATCAGAGTTTATTTATTGACCGCTATTTTCAGACAAATCAGCCAAGCAACGATCTAGCATGGGTAGACACAGAAAGTAAGTTTTTTATTGCGAACTTATTTTTCATAAAATTAAACTATTTTAACATGATTTGCTTAAAATTGATCAGAGATGCCTTCTGTAATGTTACTTTGCAAAAGAGAAGTCAAGTAAGGTCGTATTTTGCTCACATATCTGCAAAATATCCCATAAACAGGACGTGAAATAGCTTAATATAGCAATGGCGAACTATTTTAAGCCTAAAATGTATGTAAACCATTCCAAGTAAGAGTTTTAAGCAGATAAAAATTGAAAAAAATTGTTAAAAAAACTTGGGCATAAATGGGTTAATAATAAAACTTGCGCTGAAACATTATATTCTATCTTTGGCAGTAACTTTTTGCATCTTTAAGAAAAGTTTAACTTTTAACATAATTCTTTTTCAAATATATTTCTCAAGATTTTACATTGAACTTTAAGCTTAAAACTTGTAGAACTTGACTAGGAAAGTTTTAAAGAAGCGGATAGGTCAATATGACTTACTTACTAAAGCCATTAAAAACATTAGGGTGAGTTCTGGTAAGTGCGTCCACGGGGTAAGTGCGTCCACTGGGAATTATATGAACACTGTTCTGAAATGGCTTCTGCAACACATCGACTATGTTAGATAACTGTCTAATGATAATTTCAATAGGTAGAATTCAGGCCTGGATTCAATAGACGAAACACAATCAGAGACAATTTAAATGTCTTCAAAAAAACTCTAAAGTAAATATTGAGAAGGTTTTGTTTCAGTTTCTCTTGTACTCATACCAAGCAATTGAAGTCAAGAAATGCAAGTTGTTTCTTTTGAGTAATAGCTACTAATAACATACATGGGGTATTTTGATCAAATACTCTAAGTAAAATTTGTTTATATGACGGTACGCACTTTCCCTTTCTTTAAAGTAAGGTGGGGGTAAGTGCGTACCATTTTGATGGGGCAAGTGCGTACCACTATCATGAGGCATATGCGTACTATTATTCGGAGCAAGTGCGTACCATTATGACGAGGCAAGTTTATACCATTACGTGGAAAATCCGACTCTCGTAATTCACCTTAAATTTTGCTTATAACTCTTTTATAAGCCGATTATAAATCCGACGTCATTTCCATCAAGTATTTATATTTACATTGAATGCGGCATAGAATTTCAATTTAATTCATTACCTCTGAAATATATTGGCTTTTAAGTATCAGTTAGTACATTTTTCGTTGAAAATAGCGATCATAAGCTATACTTAATTTAAACCAGAATCACAAATTAAGCAATGAAATTAAGTGAAACACTTAATGAGGAACCAACTGATTCAAAAAACGAAGGTGAAATAATGAATAAATTATATTTAAGAAAATTAAGAACACCTTGTAAAAAACTATTTCAATGTACAAGGAAAAAAAGTACAAGTATCATATCATGATCAATTATTTATTTATTTATTTATTTATTTATTTATTTATTTATCTTTTTTTTTCCTCTTTATTTTGAGTTTTCTCTTACTTCTGCTGATTCTAAGAAGAAAAATATTAAAACCGTATTTATTCAAAAAAAAAAAAATAAATAACGAATTGTTCACTCAGGTCACTTAACGATCTACCATACAAATAGAATTAAAGAAAATGACATGGGTACGCACTTACAACAATGCTATTGGACGCACATATCTCATTTTACATTTAAGAAGGGGTAAGTGCGAACCCTGGCTTAAACGCAGACTGTTTAATGTATTAAACCAAAATAAACTATGTATACTATAAGTGATTATTACTAAATAAAAATAACTTACATTTGCTCACTTGGTCTTATTAAAAGGACAGAGGAAGAATCACAGACATAACTCTCTCAATCTTCAAATCACAGTGGTTCGTAAGACACGTGGGATATCACTGATTGCGTTTCATCCATGCAAGCAAGTGCTGATCTCTAGTATTAAGAATTATCCCAAGGCAATTACCTAACATATTTAATATGTGCCAGAAGTTTTTTCCTGCTCATATTCACATAATTGAAGGTGGACGCACTTACCCCGCTAGGTAGGGAAAGTGCGTACCTTAGAATAGGTGTCATAAACTAGGTCACAAAACCTATGCTTATGGTTTATTTGACACATTATATGCTTGAACATCTTAGTAAAGGTTCTGGAAAGAAAACTAAAAAAAAAATTGTGACTGTACAAGATTTTTCAACGGAGCAGCATCCTTGAGAACATGAACTTTGAAAAAAAGGGTACGCACTTACCAGAACTCACCCTACTGAATATTCAACAAAAATATTTAAATATTCTTCCACAGTTTGCTTTGGAAAAAAAATTGCTACGTCCTGCATTTCCGAACTTTGAAAGAAAAACAATAAAATTTTTCGTGAATGATTCACTAATTGATAAAATTATTTCAATTTTGGAATTCTTATATTTTCATATTCTGGAGTACATTTGAAAGCTTCACTCGCATGTTTTGGAGAATTTCCTATTTACGTTACAGATAACTTAAAAGGCTATTTTCCAAACTGGCTTTCACCTTTGCAATAATTTAACCACTAAGTTTATTTTTTCCCTTTAATTTAGCTTTTGCAGTTCAAATGCTGGAGTCAAATAAGCTAATTAGATTTTTTCGCCTTAATACCTTTTTAATGTCATTTGGCTTTTTTTAGTGAATGATTCTCTTTTATGTTTTGCATTTACCTACGAAATACCTTCAATAAAGCAATTTTAGCTCATAATATAGTGAGAAAAAATTATTTAATAAAAAGATCTTTTCAATGAAAAAGGCTAAAATTTTATTGAAGCCGTAGCGTAAATAGTAGCTTAATGATTATGTAAGAAGAAAAACAGTAAATGTTTTTATGTACCCTTTTATGATTTTGTGTATACATTCTGTTAATGCTTGAAACTTCTCTTTTAGGACTCAGAATCTAAGGAATACAACAATGAGGAAGTAAGTAACTTTCTTTATATTTACTCACAAAACTTATTTCATAAATGCAACAATCCGGCTTATTACCGAGAGTAAGTACATAGTAACTACTGTCTAAAATTTTTTCGTGCGACCTCCGCTTCATCTGCGCACGCGCGAAGTCTCTTCGGACTTTCTCGAAATAGGGGGGAAAAGCAACGAGAAAGTAGAACGCGAACAAAAGCTGAAGGCATCGGGTAGTGCGCATCCTAAACCTATCACCCCTTTTTCAGATGGAAGCGTCCGTGGCTCCCAGGTGCACAATACGCAATCAGACACGAAAAAGCGCGACATATTTTGAAAACGCGCTATAACCGAGAGCATACAAAGTAACGATCCAATCAAATGAATGACAAGTGCACGGTCAGAAAGATTAGTTTATTATCCATGCTGGGACGGTGTTCTTAATAAAAAAATATATATATAGTTTTAAAAAACTAAAAAACACGCCTTTAGAGTCAATCAAACTAAAAAGTAAAAACTATTTTTTGACATTCGAGTAAAATTACTGACAAGGAAATTAACGTCACTGTTCTAAAAGCGTGGGGCGCTTTCCATGACATTTTAAAACTAACTCTGCAGTTCGGAATGAAACAAGTAAAAAATTATATCGAAACCCCCACGCTTTTAGAACAGTGACATTTATTATATTGTCAGTAATTTCATTTTTATGTTTCGAATTATGTTTTACTTTTTAGTTTGATTAACTCTAAAAGCGTGCTTTTTAGTTTTTTGTAACTTTTTTTTAGTCACCCTCTTACCATTCATCACTCTGCATGTTTCTCACCAATATATTGGATTGGGTAAGTTATAACATATAGCACCATAACACGACTGTAGATCTAAAAGCGAGCTGATTTCCTTCTGATTTTCAAAATCACTGAGTATTCGCAAAATTCACATGCATTCATAATACATCAAACGATGGACTTAAGTTGGACTTCGCGTTCAGCAAAAGATTGCGGAACAACAAATACGTCACGGACATCACAGAGCTGTGTTGATTTCCTCTAGTATGCAATGACTACAAGACTATACCGACGTTATATTAGTTGAGGATTCCGGGCTGTTGTGCCGTGCTCTGAATGGCTTTAATCCATACGTTTCGATCGCAACTGCGGCGGTCATCTTCAGTGGGTGTCGTTGTTTAATTTGGCGACTGATGCGAAATTTCGAACTGCAGTTGAAAATTCCGCCGCAGTTGCGATCGAAACGTATGGATTAAAGCCATTCAGACCACGGCACAACAGCCCGGAATCCTTAACTAATATTTACACCGGCCGTGAGAGCCTTCATTCTTACATATACCGACGTTACCTAACCCTTGCCCAGAGCTGAGTGATGATGCCTTCCTTATAGAAATATCTAACGCAAAAAAACACATTTTGTTCGCAGGTCTAGTAAAGCTTGACCACGGAGAGATGGCACGTAACCTTGAAGCGGAAACGGACAGCTTCATTTTATAATAGGTAGCATCAGAGATATCACGTAGGCAGTAAAAAGTTTAATGAACAAAGGAAGTAAAAAACTAATTTTCTTATTGATCCCGGCTTTTTTGAAATAAAGCCGTCCGTTTTCGACTCATGGTCACGGGCCATCTCTCCGTGGTAGAGCTTTAACATTGACTCAAGCGTAGGCGGATTGTTGTCTTAGCTGACTATAGCGAGTTACCACTGCTCATATAACCACAGATCGCATATGATCAGAATGCTTTTTTACACGCTCAGTTACAAGTAACCATACAGGTGACACTAATAAAAGCTGTGTAAAAACAAATGGAAATTGGCTTACCGACAGTTCTTTAATATTGTTTAAATCTGAAGTAGTTTTATAATGAATTTTCTGTATCAGTGCAAGACTTGATGAACACCTTGTAGATTAACTTTACACTTTTATTTTCTTTTTAGAATGAATTCATGGATGAAAAGCCGTACAACTCTTCAATAATAGTAAGCATTATCTCGTATTTTTTGCGTATTTCATACCAATACCACTTTTTCATTCTATTTGCTATGGCATTGCTTCTAAAATTAAACCATCAGTTTACGTTTCCCTTCATGATTGCATTATAATGGTAAAAATATTGGTAAAGTAATCTGTTACGTTGCAAATCGGAATTGAACTTGACGGAAGGTAATATCGCGATTGATTGTGAATCATTCCTATATTAGGATGCAGATTCCAAACATAATCTTGACCGGCTTCTGTGATTTTAATGGCAATTTCCGTTGACTTATGGCGGCCATTTCCCTGGAATCCTTTTAATTGCTAGGAAGCTTTGTCTTACGCTACCTGACATTAAATTCAATCCGTTGGGAAAATCGGGATTTCATTTTGCTTTTATGTGGCTAACCGAGTGGGAATTGTTGAAATTGTTCAAATGGAAAAAACTAAGCTATAACGTGATTTGTAAAAAAAAAATCAGACATAAAAAAAAACAAAAAATGAAGTTGAAAATTACATTACGTTCAAAAAATTTGAGGGTGAGAGCAAAAACTCCAAACAGAAATTCGAAAATTCCTTTTTTATGGAAACGAGCAGTGGGGGCCAAGACGTATGTTGATACAGTTGACGCTCGTTATAACGACGACTCCTTATAAAGGCCATCCTAGTAAAACGACCAGTGAGAAAACCCCCAACTTTATCCCAATATACTCTATTTTCTACCTCTTATAGCGACCACTCGTTATAAAGACCTTTTCTATAGGACGGAGATGGTCGTTACATCAAGTGTCGACTGTATCAAAAATCACGTCAGTCAAGTTACTAATGGGTCATTCCATGTCAAGTGATCCAACTTTTTTATCTTACATTTTTATATTTCTTTCAAATTTGGCTCATCAATTGTACCCCTTTAGGTAATCAAAAGTCTCAATTTTTAGATTTTTATCTCTATTATTTTTTCATTTATGAGACTTTGAACTTTGGAAAAACCCTCGTTTTTCCATGGATAAGGGAACATAAAAAGGGACCATAACTCAACACCAAATATACATAGAACGACTTGGTAAATGGCATTTTAAAGTACGTTAGTTGTTGTTTAATCTGATATGCAACATGAATAATTTTATAAAATTTTTTTTTTAAATGAAATTTAAATTTTAAATTTAAATTTCTCGAAAAACATATAATGAATTTTTTTGAAAAAATTCTCAAAAATTCTTGTGTATTTTCTTATGTTTTCACAAATTTTTCGATTGGGATCTCAATGGGATCATATTTTTTTGAATTTTTGAATAAAACTGTATAGGAAGAAAATGATCTTTTTTAGATTTTCTTTTTTTTACATTCTAAGTTCTCTTGCTTATGATGGTCTAAAAAGTAGTAAATAAACATGAATATGTTTAAAGTGAGCTGGCATGAGCTTATAGATTTGTCAGGTTCACCCCCTCACCCCTTCCTCCCCAACACAACCACTCTTTTTTAATTCGAAACTTTTCAAAATGTTTAAAAAAAAAAACTCTTTGATACAAAATGAATAGTAAAATTATTTAAAGTTGGTAAAGCGGTTCCTTATAACTAGACGAAGTATCCCCCTTCTCCACCCAAATATACCATTAACGCTGCTCTATTATGACATCTAACCTGGGGATTGAATTGACTTATTTTTACTCTAGGTAAATGAGCTAGCATTAACTTATAGATTAGTCAGCTCCCCCTCCCTTCCTTCCCGACCCAACCATTTTTTCCTCCAAACTGTTTAAAATGCTAAAAAAAAACCTCTTTGATACAAAATGAACAGTAAACTTATTTAAAGTTGGTAAATGGACTTCCTTATAACAAGGCAAAGTACAACCCTCCCCCCCCCCCCAAATATACCATTAACGCTATACTAATATGACGTCTCACCTGGGGATTGATTCGAGGATTATTTTTCCCCTAGGTATATATTGTTTTTCAGACGAAGTGTTTCTTTTTAATCCGACCTTCACAAAGTGTACTTCCATTCAATATCTGAATTTAAACTTATGACTCATTTCATCCCCTCCCCCAGCACCAATCTTCAATTTTGGAGGAAGAAAAGAAACGGTTTGCCCCAAGATCATAGCAAACAGCAAAATAGCACTGTTTCCCCTTGTTCTCATAATGTTTTCCCATTATTTTCACACAAAACTGAAAAGAAATCAAAGTATCAGGTTATATGTCAGTCCCCATCACTGCCTCTCCTTTCTCTTACTGGACAAAGCTCATGAGCTAATAGGAAAGAGTAACAAACAGAACAAACTGAAACACTACCAGACATCAGTAGAGACTAAGGCTTTGAAATGGGGTTAGACGGGATAATAAAAAAATAAAAGTTTGGCGGGGGAAGTTAGGGTAAGGGGGGAGCAATCTGTAAAGAAGCTAAACAACATGAGAGGTTATGATCAAAAAAGCAGTGTTTGTTTAATATATGTATATAGATATATCTTGCTGCATTACTTTCCTTTACAACAAAATGAAAAAGAACACAAACAATTAAAAAAATTAAATAACAGCTGCACACTAGATAATGTGGAAAGATAGTTATGGGGACACAGATATATAATCTGATATTTTGATTTATTTTCAGTTTTGTGCGAAAAGAATAGAAAAAACGATGAGGCCAAGGAGAAACAGTGCTAGTTTGCTGTTTGCTATGATCTTGGGGCGACCCATTTATTTCCTCCCTTCAAAATTGAAGATTGGTGCTGGGGCAGAAGATGAAATGAATCATAAAGTTAAATTTCAGATATTGAATGGAAGTACACTTTGAAGTTCGGATCGAAAAAGAAACACTTCGCCTGAAAAACAATTTATATACCTAGGGTGAAAATAATCCTCAATTCAATCCCCAGGTTAGATGTCATATTAGTATAGTGTGAATGGTATATTTGGTCGGAGGAGGGGGATACTTCGTCTAGCTTTAAGGAAACCCATTTTCCAACTATAAGTAAGTTTACTATTCATTTTGTATCAAAGAAAATTTTTGTAAAACATTTTGAACAATTTTGAAATAAAAAAGAGTGGTTGTGCGGGGGAGGGAGGAGGAATGAACCTGACAAATCTATAAGCTCATGCCAGCTCACTTTAAACATATTCATGTTTATTTACTACTTCTTAGACCATCACAAGCCAGACAACTTAGTATTTAAATAAATAGAATCTAAAAAATATCATTTTTTAATATACAGTTTTATTCAAAAATTCAAAAAAATATGATTCCATTGAGATCCTAATCTAAAAATTTATACAAACATAGATAAAATACACAAAAATTTTTGAGAATTTTTCAAAAAAATTCATAATATGTTTTTTGAGAAATTTAAATTTGAAATTTAAATTTCATTTTTAAAAAAATAAATTTTTTATAAAATTAGTCATGTTGCATATCAGATTAAACGACATCTAACGTACTTTAAAATGCCATTTACCAAATCGTTCTATTTATATTTGATGCCGAGTTATAGTCCCTTCTATGTTCCCTTATCCATGGAAAAACGAGGGTTTTTCCAAAGTTCAAAGTCTCATAAATGAAAAAATAATAGAGATAAAAATCTCTCGAGGGGTACAATTGATGAGCCAAATTTGAAAGAAATACAAAAATGTAAGGTAAAATTTTTCTCAGATTTTGGATCACTTGACGTGGAATGACCCTAATTTGAAAGATACGGGGCCTGTTATTTGAATGTTGACCGTAGAAACAATGCTAGAATTAAGACTTTTTTTTTCTCTCTCCTGAACAATTTGAAGTTCTTGACTGACGTTGTTTTTGCACTCGCCGATTCAATTATTTAAAAAACTCATACACGTGTTCTAAAAGGAATGGTTTCTAAATTAGTTTTTTTTTTTTTTCTCAAAAGAATGTAAATGACCAGTCACGTTTGGGTCAGTAACAAAGTGTTAGACTTTGGCACCGTATAATTACTAACCCAGTATGATAATACTCATATTTAACATTACTCTAATTAAGCCAAGCAAATCGTTTCAAACTATACGTTTTAAAATTTTTAAAGGCTGAAGGTGAAAGATATGAGTTAAATTTAAAGAATAAAGAGAAGAAAGTCTCAAATTTTAAAAGACACTTGGGAATTAAAAAAAAACTTCAAATATTCATTTACATTTTAATTTAGAAAGTGACTTGTTTACGAAAACGGTAATTACTGCTTATTATGGAAGAAAATATATTTTCTCTTTTGATATAAAATCAGTAAGCAGTAACATTTGAATCAAATTTACATTTTTCCCGAAAAAAAAACTGAAATTTATTTGAGAAAGTTTCGTGCATGGTAAAAAATACATGAAAAAAATTACATTTTTATCAGAGCACTGTATTTAAAAAATTGAAGTCCCGTGACATTTAACCAATTAGTGTGAGCTGCTGCGAAAACAAAAATACTATAAACGCAGGAAAAAAACATTACTTTCACCCGTCATCATTCACTTTTTAACTTTATTTTTATTTATTTATTAATTTTTACAATTCATTTAGTTTAATTTTTTGTTCGAAACAAGATTTAATTATTTTACTGGACCGTTTACTTTTTAACCACGTGTAATAGTTCTCTTTTATACAACTGCTCCAAAGCATGGAGATAAGGATTTTAGACATATTTTGCAGTTTCTAAAATTATGACTCCTTATCAGAATATTATATAATTGCGTAATAATGATTTTTTTAACCCTTCACTGCACGGTGTTCCAGATCTGGCACAAACCAAATAAACCCTCATATATTCCTATGGTTTTTAAATGCAGTTAAACTGAGCTTTGTGCCCCTTCTGGAACATTGCTATAACAGTTTAGTGTGATTTTTATGCATTAGTTGCACTAGTCTAGGTATTACAGTTCTTGCTTTTGAAAGAAAGAGTGTCTGCATTTCCGTTAGAAGTGTGCTTAGTCATTATTTCCTTTGTTCTAAAAATGTTTAAATACACTTAGTGGAAAATTTGTTTATACCACTTATGGCACAAAACTCATTGTAGATTATTTCACTTATCGGTATGCAAAGCATATGCTATGTGCTTTGCGCCATATATAGAACAAACAATTAAAACATCATTTTTGGTGCACATTTTAAGATTAATTTTTTTCTTCATTTTTCCTGAACTCAGGGCTATTTAACCCTTTGAGCGGCTGCGACGTAAAATTCCGCTTTTTGATATTTCACTGGGTCAATTTAGCGTCTGTGATTTTCGAAAAAAGTACCAATGAAACTAGGAACTTAATTATTGACCTCAAGTTGATTCAAAAATGTTCAACTTAATTACTTGACGGGAGAAAATAAATTATTAAGGGGTCCTAAAGTAGAATACATGGCGCTTAAAGGGTTAAAAGGCAACAAATGATTATTTTCATGAAAATATAAAAAATCGTGCAGTGAAGGGTTAAATGAATAAAAATTGCTAGAGCAGTGTAAAACATGTTTCCGGATACCTGCATTTTTGCCCTCATGACCCCGTTATCGAATCATGAGGTCTAAAGATTTGCCAAAACTATAAAGAAAAGTCACCAAATTTAGCGAGTTTTAGTGAGCAATGACAGATATCTTTCACGTAATTTTTAGATAAATACACATAATTTTTGCATAAAAAATATGTCTCGAGATACTTTTTCGATTAGTACCTATTGGCACTTTTCTCATTATTACACTAGTCGTATGGTTCCCTTGTTATAATTACCCCCAAATAAAGTAAACGTTTTTTTAAATCCAATCATAAGAAACATAGTTTGATTCTTTAATAATTCTTAAAAATTGTCAGCTGGCGAAAAATGTTAACTTGCTTGAAATTTTAAATGTTGTAAACCAGTGGTTCTTAACGGGGTGATACCGCCCCTATGTGGGCGGTGGAAGATGTTGAGGGGCGGTGAACATATTTTGGGCGGCATGGGGGACGATGGACATATTTTGGGCCCTAAGGAGGCGTTGGGTACATTTTTAAATGTGCTTGTAAAGAACATGTTTAGGACTGGGGCGGTATGAAATCTTCTGCTTTTATTTCGCCAAAGGATAGCTTTAACATTTATTTTCTGGGGCTATCTCCCGAACCCTGATCTTTCTCCTAATGTCATGAAGGATAGCCTAAAATTTGACAATAGCACTTGAATTTCAAAAAAGTTTTTTGAAGTGGGTGCCCCCTTCCATAGCGTAACTACCTAAAATAGCCAAAAAATGTATTTTATTGTTGTCCATTTTAAAAAATGTCGATGAAGGGAGGGAATTTGTAACTACTCGCTTTTTCTTCAATCGTGACCAAACAGATCCTAAAATTACGTTTTTACGAGGTCAGTTTCTAAAAATGTCTAGGTGAGAGTCGCCTGACTCGACAGACTCTTTGTGCCGTTAGAGCATCCACCTCGAAACACCAAAGATAAATAACAATCGCATTCTCTTCAGAGAGTTTAAGTTTGAGTTTTTTTCTTCAATTTCGGAGAACGCTGGAACTTACTCCCTAACATTGTTAAACTTAGCCTTAAAATAACATCAATTTTGAAAAAGAGAAACATCTTTCTCCCTCGTTAAAGCTACCAAAAATTGCCTAAAATTGCGTCAATTTTAAATGTTTTACCTAGGGCGGAATCTGAACCCAAGTCTCAACACCACGAAACCAAACATTAAAGAAACTGCATTTTTTTAGGACTTCGTTTTCAAAACTAATTTCGGAGGATATTCTTAATATCTCACCGCCATCTTTATTCTGATGTCTCTAAAGGTATACTTATAACTCTTGTTATCTCATCTAACCTTCACAGCAATAAATTACTAAAAAGAATTTCTTTGGAGTTAACTTATCTTGTAATTTGTAAATTTAAATTATCTCAGTTTTTTTTAATTAAAACTTGATTTATGATCTTTAAGGGTGACAGGTATGGGTCATAGTTTCAAATCTTCGTCGCTCCTGGGAAAATTAGAAGGTCCATCTTTGCTATTGTCCTTCCACAGTAAAATCCTATATCCGTACGTAATAGATAGGCGATGTGTATTGTAAAGTTGCAAGTAAATAAGAACAACACTTGGCACAATGGTTCACTCATTTAATGGTCCCTATCTAGGCACTTGTTTATCACTCTGACACGGCTTTTCATAAGAAAAAAATGCTCGGTTTATGTAAAAAATAAAATCATATAAAGAAAAAAAAAACATTAAGCAAAGTTTTTCTGCTCTTTAGTCATTTTCCAACAATCTGTTTGGGCAAAATTATAAAGTAAACCGTTCCAGAAAACTGCTTTACCTCCCCTCCCTCTTTCAATTTTACGCCCGTTCGCATAGGGGGCGTTGAAACAATTTTCAATCCTCAGGTAGCTGTCGGTAGCTGTAAAAAGGTTAAGAACCAGTGTTGTAAATTATTGGGTAAAATGTATATGCTGAACATAAAGGTAATTCCACTGTAACAGACGTATTATTCGTTGTACGAAACATCTAACAAAGACTCCAAAAATGTTATATTATCATTTAATTTCAAGAGCTTTATGAACAGTTTAAAATTCACTTTCTATATTGTAGAATTAAATTTTGAAGGTTTCTCTAAACAATATAATCGAGCCCGTTCAATGGAATAGCCATTTTACCAAGAAAAAATTCTCTAATAAGCGAGATATTCTATTATTAGGGATCAACTAATATATTTCAGCGATTTGGTGCATTGAAAATATATTACCTTAAGCGGGATATTCTTTTAACATATATTCTAATAAGCGAGCTCAACTTTTTTAAAATATGTGTTTTTGGTCATTAACGAACGTAATCTCAGAAAATGCTTCCGTAGCTAAAATAAAATATTATTTAAATAATGTATCTCGAACGCTTCAAAATTTAATTGTATTATACAGTCGAGTCTCAATCTTCGTAAGTAGATATAACTGGAATATCCCCTTTTCTCAAAGTTCCCTTTGGGTCCGGAACTCTTGAAAATGCTGTGGGGACTTCATGTAACATAAACCAATGCCCTCTCAATACCAAATGAATACTTAAATTTCCTCAAAATGGGATCCAACTGTGCGGAACAAAGCACTACCATGCGGCCTGTAGCTGATGGTGATGGATCCACACAATTCGAATTAAATTTTTGATTGGTTCATTTTTGAATTAACTTTAGAAATCAGCCAATCGTTAATTTCTCATTCAGCTTCTTTGTTTCGAAGAACTCCGATAGGTGGCAGCGATCTCCGAACAGTGGGCTCGTTTTTTCTCTATGTTAAAACCAGTGGTTGGAAAAACTACATTTCTTTTGTAGCGAACTACAACTACAACTACTTTGTTATAAATGTAGGTAACTACAACTACAACTACTTTTTTGAAATGTAGCGACTACAAACTACTTTGAATTGTAGTCGCTACTTCGCGAATTTTTAAAAAATAAATAATTAAAAAACAACACCGTTTGAGGATTGATCGAAAAAATTCGAAAAGTGGTTTACATTGATAAATTAACTCATTTGAATAAGAAATAGAACTAGCAATTGTCTTTGAATTTATTTGTTACTTTTCCTTTTTGTTCCTTTTTTTTTGTTGAAATTTGTCCTTTTTAGATTTTTTTAACAATTTTTGCGAATATTCGCCACAAGAACGGCTTCAAAAGTTGAAAGATTGAAAGAGTTCAACAGATTTTTTTTTTTTTATTTCCTGCCAAGGAATATTTAGGAACATGGAAATTATTTGAAGGAATATAATGATGTCGAATAAACCAATGACATCAAACAGATAGAATGTATTTCGTCAAAATGGTGTATCTAAGATCAGCTCATATTTTTATGGTTCTTATTTGTCATTGCGTCCGCTGCTGTACTCGTGCAAGATATGCACTAGTCAGAGTCAATTAAACCTTGTTTTTTCCTACATTCTCTCTTTTTTTAATTTTTTTCATTTATTTATTTATTATTTTTTTAATTTAAAAATAGTTTTTAGAAATCGCTAAAAACTACTATTTTTTTGTATCGCGCTACTCACTACTATACTTTTTTTAAAAAGTAGTGCGCTACACTACAAACTACTAAAGAATGTAGCTACTACAGTAGTTTCGCTACTTGTAGCGCGCTACTTCCGACCACTGGTTAAAACCCAGAAAGCGAAAGGCGTTTGTGTTCGGGGGCATTGCAAAAACTCGAAGCTCTTAGTCGCTCTCCTGGGACTTCAAGACTCGACTGTATAGAAGTAAAGTCCATGTTCTTATTTAAGTTCTCAAAATAAGACTTGAATACGACCTTTTGAAGGAAAGGAAAATCTGTTAAATTTAATTGCAAGTAAGTCATGTTCAAATCGTCAAAAACTACAGCAATAAAAGCTCCATTACAGCAATAGCTCCACTACATCATTTTGTTTGACCTTAGAGAATAACACCACGGCAACGATAACCCCTTAAAGTGAATATATTTTCTGAAGTTGCTTTAATTATTTATACTTTCTTAACTTTCCTTAATTATTCATTGTGTTCATTCTCACAAGATGTACGGTAATATTTTTCTTAACTGAATACCTTCACATTATTTGAAATTTCTTTTCATTTTATTATTCTTTTACAGCACTGCTTGAACTACATGGACAACATTTCAAGCAAGCATCCTTACAGATATTAAAAAATAAAAACATTTACGTGTTACAGAAGTTGCTGTTTTTGTATTACAGAAAGAACATAAATATTTTGATAATGCATTAAAGCTCCTTTAATTTTATCTTGAAATTCATTTTTTAAATACTTTTTGTGTCCTTTTTCAAAAACGAAGGTAATGCCGGCATTCCTCGGATTGTGTAAATAAATCGTTCCTAGACTTTAATGCTAATGGAATTTTCCTACACACACTGGAGTAAGTAACAAAAATGATGTAAAAGGAACAAAAAAAATTAACGTTTATTTTTTTGTGCTCAAACTCTTGTTTCAAATATCTTCAGTTTTACATTTAAAAATGAATGAAAGAATAACATTACTCGACTAACGTAAATAAATTATTTAAAAGCTCTTTGTGTAAGTCAAATTTTTACGATTAAGAAGATTTATTTTCAAACATGTATGAATACATTGCAAAAGAATTCAAATAAGAAAAGAAAATTCTGAAAAAAATAAGTTATATAACATCATTGAAACCAGTTTTTCAGGAGTCAGGCAGAATTGGGTTGCTATTTTTTTTTATTTTGTTGAAGTTTTCAGGATGTGTTCCTCATGTAAAGGTGTTAGAAGCTCGTGTTTTATTTTGCTGAAAAATTTTCCCTTCCTTTAAGTTTTAGAAAAGTCAAAATTGAACTTCGCCCCCCCCCCTCCCCCTGAAGAAAAGAATGCCAATTGACATATGCTAACACTTTTTGCGCCAATAATGAACAATTTTACTGTGTCTACTATAACCACACTAATTTAAAGGCATGAGCACTTGTAGTTGACTCTTGCTGCAAAATTCATTCAAAGTTATACAAAAAAATTTTCCGTGCAATGTTAAATTTTGCGCCCATAGTGAGCACATAAATATACCTGAACCGTTTTTCTTGTAAAATGTGACTTTCTGCTGCATGTTGACATTCGATTTTTCCATGCTAAGAGCCCTTTTTTTTCACTGAACGACACAATAACGACAAAAATCGGCCAATAATGTTACAACGATGAGTACGATATCTTACCGTCAGTCGTTCTGTTTTTCCATTCAACCGGTATCGTTCTGTATGCTATCGCTCTTCTTATTCAAAAAAAGTGAACAGATAAATAAGAAGAGTTTCGACGTAAAAGGAGTGACGGGTGCTAAACGATTAAATGTGTACGAAAAACGATATCGGCTTTACGAAGACAACACAATTGTCACTGAATCGGTAGGTAGAAAAGCGATTAGCATATGTTAATGTATTTGCGTGAGCCATTATCAGACCTGTACAATCGACAATAATGTACAATTTATCGCTGGCGTATCGATAAGCGGAAGACCCCCTAAGGTATGCAATATTGCAGAAATTCATCAGCAAATGCAGAAATTCATGAGCTAACAGCTACGTATAAAAATGGTTTAAAACCTTTGAGGGAGGACAGATGTTCATGATGCATACTGCCTGACCAACAAGGTTCGAACTTTGCACTTTCCGACTTCTATCTTTTTGCTCACATAAAAATCTGATACAGAGGGGAAAAAACTGACCCAGAGGGAAAAGAACGTCCCAGACCAGAGCCGAGAATTGACTGTAAGACTAAGCGGCAGCCTTCTATGACGAGAGTTTGGAGAATTGATACGGCGCTATGGAAAATGTCTCCATTAGAACAATGACTATGTAAAGAAGTAATTAAATTGCTAAATGATATATTAAAATATCCTGAATAAAAGTTTTTATTTTTACTGTAGTTTTCATTTCATGACTTATCGAGCGTTGGAATCAAAATCCCTCGTATATACGTAAGTTATTTTTTAAATTCCTCTAGGGGGGGGGGGGCTACACTGCAAAAAATAAACTTGTTTTTACAGTATGATACTGGCAACAGAGCTTCCAGTGTAAAACTGTAAAATTCACTGTAATGAACTGTAAAATTATCAATTTTACAGTTTATTAGTGTAAAGCAGTAATTTTAGTTTATTAGTGAAAAATTTGCAATTTAAGTTTATTGCTGTAAAATAGCAATTTTTATAGCTTGATACTATTAAATTAGCAGTATTATACTGTAAAAACAACATCTATTTTTTACAGTGTATAAAGCCAAAACCCGCCACTCTATTGCTCTGCTGTAAAGAACTATTACACTGCGATGCAAAAGTTCAGACAAAATGCAAATATATGAATAAAAAGAAAACTGTTCAGCGAAATGCTTTCGAATTTCTACTGCAGGTACACAATATGGACTCAAATACGTGTCTAGACTTTTGAAAAATATTACCGTAACGAAAGTCAGAAATTACAAAAGACATTTTTTATTACACTGTTGCAATAGTTTAGACAAAAGTCAAATTTTATGCAAATTTCCCTTGAAATGTGATTGGTGGAGGTAAGGCGGGACTTTATTATTCGAATATAAAGTTCAGAGACTGCTGAATGAATAATAAAAAACCCAAGAACTGTGTAAATCGCGTGTAAAGAAGCTGAGAAAGTTTCGAAGCCGAAATTTGAAAATGACTCTACTTTTTAATTTTTTTGTCTTTTAAATCGGCTCTAGAATGGTACATTGTTTTTTACTTCGTGGACTATTTAGACATGCGTATCGATCAAAAAATCCAAGAAAAGGCATATTTCTTAAGGATGAAGGAATTGAAGAAACGGTTCGAACTGACGATTCGCCCCTTATTCCTAAAAAACTTCAACCTGGGTCAAAAACAGCACGTGACAGCATAAGTAGATGAACAACTGAATCGGAATGCATTAAAAAAACAAAGAATTGTGCTTGAGCCTTTTCGGACAGAGTGTTCCAAATAAATAAAGTCAGATTTTAATGGGAAAAGCTGCATATGTATCATGGTGACCAGGCCCAAATTTCCCAATAGGCAAAGTAGGCAGCCGCCTAGGGCGGCAGATTTTTAGGGGCGGCAAATTTTACTTCAATCATTTTTTTCCCCCGATACAGCGACGATGATTCGAAATTATCGGACTTGACCAAAATCGCCGAAACCACAGAGAATCCAATGTGGCGGACTTCCGGTACTCAGCTTAAGAGCAAGAATCTGAGAGAGTGTCACGCCTGTGATTCATGACATCTCAGATTTTTTCCAAAAAAATTACCAAATGTATAATTTGGTAATTTAGTTAAAAAATTACCAATTTTTTTTTTCTTATTGAAAGACCAAATCCAGAATGTTTTGTTCTGAAGTTGAGTTGTTTAGTTTTTATGGATCCCTAAAGGTAAAAGTGCGGCAGCAAAAATTAAGCGGATTTTCAAGATATGTTAGTTGCTGTGAGCCAAAACTTCTACCAGGAACTGTTAAACTCATTCTTTTGTATATGGAATATAGATGGTTGAAACTTTACAAAATGAATGTTAAATTTGTGGTAAGTTGTTGTCGTAAGGTCAGTATCGGTAAAATATGACATTTTTATTTTTCATATTTCGGTCTTATGCAACTAAAAGCATGTTGAACTTTCCCCGGTTATTTATACATTATTTTAAAGTGCTTACACTGGTCTTTTAAACGACACTACTTTTGCCGTGGCAACTGAAATGTACAAGCTGTTTTTGGACCTAAAACATCCTGAAAAACGTCAAAAATGCCTTGTTTTGAGGGCCTTTACTGACCGTATGGCAACACCTTACCACAAATTTAACATTCATTTTGTGAAGTTTCAACCTTCTATATTCCATATACAAAAAAAAAAGTTGGAGTTCAACAGTTCCTGGTAAGAGTTTTGGCTCACAGCAATTTCCATGTCTTGAAAATCCGCTTAATTTTTGATGCCGCACCTTCACCTTTAGGGGTCCATAAAAACTAAACAACTCAACTTTAGAACAAAACATTCTGGATTTGGTCTTTCAATAAAATAATAAACATTTGGTAATTTTTGGGAGAAAATCTGAGAGGTCATGAATCACCTCATAATGCTACACTGTAAAAAATGGTTGTTGATTTTACACTAAAATGCTGCTGTTATCTACAGTTTTATTCTATTTCATCAAATAACAGAGCGAAAATGTTATCTGCTTTAACCCGCGACTGCGCAGTATACTCGATTCGGTGCTACACTGCAAAAAAATCCCGTAAATTTTACAGAAGAATAGTGGCAGCTGAGGTTCCATTTCCAAACTGTAAAATTAACAATAAGAAACTGTAAAATGTCTTAAAAAATAATTTTATCGTAAAATTGACATTGATAAACTGTAAAATGTATAGTGATAAACTGTAAAATTAGCTGTGATATTCTGTCTTATAAAGGAATTTTACTGTGAAATTAGCAATAGTAAATTGCAAAATTAGCTGTAATATACTGTCGTATAAAGGAATTTTATTGCGAATTAAAAAATGTTAAACTGTAAACTTAGCATTGGAAAACTGTCTTTTGAATTAAGTGTCCCTTGAAATTCATAGAAAATAACAGTAAATGATGCAGTGATATACTGTCTCATAACTAACTTTGCCCTGTAAAATTAACCGTAACTACCCATAAAGTTAGCAGTATTATACTATTTGTGTCAATTTGTCATTTATTAACTGTGAAAGCAATAGTAATATATTGCCTTATAAATGAGTTATGCCATGCCATTAACAGCATTAAACCATAAATTCATTAGTAAAAAGTGATTTTTATGCTAAGAGATTAATTTCGAACACAGGCCCATCATTTAGCGGGGCGAGGGGGGAGGGTTCATTCCCCCCCTCCCGACTTTGGGAAATCAATGTATTTTCATATAAGTGGGCATGGTTTTTGCTGTTTTCCGATGAAATCGCATTGTGTTTGTACCCTTTGCCCCCCCCCCCCCGAAAAACTCAGAAGAAAAAAGTGACTTTTGTGTTAAAAGGTTTATTTCTAACACAGGCCCGTCATTTAGGGGGATCAGGTGTGGGGGTCGATTGCCCCCCCCCTCGAGCGACTTTGAGAAATTAATGTAAAAACATACAAGTGGGCATGGTTTTTGCTGTTTTCCGATGAAATCGCATTGTGTTTGCACCCTTCCCCCCTCTTTGGAAAACTCATTAGTAAATAGTGATTTTTGTGTTAAAAGGTTAATTTCGAACACAGTCCCGTCATTCAGGTTGGTCAGAGGTGGGGGTCGATTGCCCCCCCCCCTGGTTTTGGGAAATCAATGTATTTACATATAAGTGGGAGTGGGTTTTGCGGTTTTCTGATGAAATCGCATTGTGTTTGCACCCTTTACCCCCCCCCCCCGAAAAAACCTTAGTAAATAGTGGTTTTTGTGTTAAAAGGTTTATTGCCAACATTGTTGCTTTTCATGGCCAAAATCATTTGCTTCTATAGCTAAAACACTAGCGAAAAAGAAATTTAGGGGATTTTGTATGTTGCAAAAAATCAGACTACAGTACATAGGCAGCACTTGGCCTTAAGTTTTTCAGCCGTAGAAAGTAGTTTCTTTAGGATTTGAAAAGCAAATATTGAAGTTTCTTTTACATAAAAACATTAATTACTGATAAATATGCGGCTTAAAACTATTAACTTTACTTTTACAGTAAAAAAGAAATGCGATATCCATATTTTATAGTACTATTTTAACGAGAATTGTTTTTTTTTTACTAAACAAATTTTCATTACTGTTATAAACTTAATGACATAAACGCAAGAATACGGCTCATTTCTGAATGTAGTCTGTAACTGAACAATAAAAAAAGAAAAATGTCAAGAACGAAGTGTTAATGCAACTTTTAAACATTTCTTTGAACAATTGCAGTTTCGGCATGAAGCAAAACTTTTACCCCATAAACGTAGTAATGCAGAAAGTTTTACTCCATAACGGGAAATATATCTACTTTATTACTTTACTATATTCCCCCCCCCTCCCCCACTCACACGCACACACTTTGCTGTATTGTGCAGTTAAACTTTGTAAGCTTTACAAGAGGAACATTTTACAGTATTCGCAGTATGCAGACACAACTAATTGTTTAATACTTTTAATTTCCTAATAAACACATAAGACAAATCCAAAGAAGTTGGAAGTTATTACCAAATGTATGTTTATTCTTTTGCCAGATTCAAATGTAATCTCTTAATAAATTGGAAATATACGTAGTTGCATTATCGATATTGAGATATTTTGAAAATTGAGTTAAAGAAATAAATGGAATTAGTAATCTGAAGTGATCAACAAAAGTTGAAAATGAGTATCCAAAAGTAGAAAAAAATTCAGTACAATGAAAAGTAAAACCTAAAAAAGAGAAATGTTCCTTTTTAGTTATTTGTTTTACTCTAGCAATGCATTTAGCAATTGAATCGGTGAGTGCAAAAACAACATCAGTCACAAATATTCGAAAATTCGTTTTTTGAGGAAACAAGCTGTGGGAGGCCAGATACGAGTTGAGGTCAAAAATCACGTCAGTCCGGTTCCTAATTCAAAAGATACGGGGCCTGTTATTTGAACGTTGACCGTAGAAACAATGCTAGAATTAAGACTTTTTTCTTCTCTCCTGAACAATTTGAAGTTCTTGACTTACGTTGTTTATGCACTCACCGATTCAATTGTAAAAAAAAAGTAACGGAGACTAAAACTTTTGCTTGAGATCTGACTTACTATTATAAGATAAAATCATGGTGAAACTCATAACTGTGTTCATTTTAAATTATTTGATTTTTAAGCATTTATACCTTTAATAATAGTATAACTTTATGGATACAGCTATTTTTTCTGTCTGAAATAATGTCATGAATTTGTTTTTATTTTTTGTTTTTTTGAAGTGTTTGTGTTGTATTTGGATAGTGGAGCTATTTCATTTGGGAAATACTAGTGACGATATGTGAGGTACTAATATAGAGGAGATGAAACTGTAAAGCTTCAGCACTTACATCGTATAAGCAGAACTCAGGACTTTGATTGTAAATCACATGTTTTACTTGAAACTCAGTAGTATCTATTGTATTTCAACATTAGAGTTAATATCAATCGAAGTAAAAACATGCAGTTCAAATCTGCTCAGTTGCTAGAGTGAAACATTTTACTCAGCAAAATAAAACTTGTCTTTTCTATCTACACGATCCTTATCCATTGAGTTAAAAACTGGTTTTACTTCAAAATTATTTCACAGCCAGCTGTATTGTCATCAAAAGAAAATATCTAAACATTATCGCTTTTATTTGCAATGTGTTTCTTTATTGACATCATGTATTACAGAGTTTCATTTTGAAATCCATTCGAAATCCGTTAGTCTTTTCAGAAAATTTGAAACTTTTGCGTTGAGCACTTACTTGGTGCATTTTTTTTCAGTTTTGTTCACTTTAGTGTCACTGTTAGGGTTAATGTTAAGAAAGCACGTGTCAAAATAAAAATAGTCAATAACTGAATTAAACTTGCAGAAACTAATCCTAAATAAATAAAAAAAGTGCGTTGGGGAATTTAGTTTTTACTTTTATTTTCATAAAATTTAAGTGATAAAACTTAGAATTTTACGATTCAGCATGATCTAGAATTAATGTTGATCACGAAGCAAGTAGTTTTCCTCTTGAACACTTTTAACGTATACCTAAAATAGAATTGAGTGTTTTATGTCAGATACCAGGCCAATTCCGAACTTGTTGTATGCTTTGACAAAGATTTCCCGCAACATATCTAGTTTTTAAAAAGGTTCTGAAGCAGTTTAAATTTGTTGTCTTCCGCTATGCGTCGCTACAACAACGCACCGACTATCGCCACAACGGGCCATTCTGACAAGCTTTCGCCTGTGGCTGCATGTAGTGTAGGTCAATAGCAAAATGGTTTCAGAGCTACTATGGGCGCGTCTCTGTAAACTTGTAAGTCGTAGTCTGGACCGAGTATTTTTAAAATGACACAGTGTTAGAAAATATTTATCTCTCTAAGAATAAGTAAAGCATTAGTACTTTGTAGCCCAATAATATTTGGACGGATAACAATTTAAGTTTTTTTTTTTTCTAGAAATTATCTAAATCTTAAAAACACAGTCCTGGTTGTCCCAATCGTATAGTCTAACACTTAAAGATAATGTTTCAAAAAACCTATTAACACTCTACATAAATTTGGCAATTAATATCTAAATATAGAATGATGCAACTATACATTTTTTTTTTGAAATACGGTCTAATTACGTATGCCTGAAACTTAATATTTTCATGTAAGTTCTGTCTGGAGTATTTTCAAACAGTCCCCTGACCCAAATTCAAAGTTGCTCTTACTCTTGCAAATCTCTTACTCTTGCAAATATTTTTTGGCGTGAAGGTAAACGGAATCAGTGTGAATTTGTCGAAATTTCTGAGGATGGTGTTGAAACGCCACTTTGTTTAGTGTCAGAGCCACATTTGTGATGAAGGTATGCATCTGGGTCGTCGCGAAAAGTCCTCTGGTAAGTGATTTTATTAATGTTAATTAGTTCAATTATGAAACATATATTAGATATTATGTCCACGATTTGTGCCTAAATTTATAGGTAGTTTCGAAACTAATTATAATGTAATTATTTTGCAGATATTACGCACCAAAGTGAGAATACACAGTCCCTTGCCTAGTAATACTAGGCAGGGGACTTACCCCCTACCATGATTTATCAGAAAAGCTTCAATTGCTCCAACTTGAATCGAACTAAAGAAATAGATTCATTTGCTAAACAATAGTATTATAATTATACAAAATTTCAAAAATACACAGCCGGACAGATTTTGTATTTGAAAAAAAAATGACGAATTTACAGAGAATCGCCCTTATAACAAACTTCATAAAAATAAATTTTTTCATGTATTTTTTGCAAAATCCTTACTTTGCCTTAGTCAAACGAAAAAACACTTATAAACTATTAAGAATATACTGTCAATCAACGGTAATTTAGGAATGAAATGGAATTTAGAGCAGAAAGTTAGCATAGCACATAAAATATATGAAAGCAATTTTTAAACTAAAAGATTTTAAAATAGTTATAATAATAGAGCAGAAGTGGGAGTTTAAAATTATTTGTAAACAAACGTTTGAAGCATTAAGAGTAAAATAAAGTTTAAGAATACATTAATGGACTTGAGCGATAATATATACTTTATTTTGACTTTGGGAAACTTGGAAGTCCTCAAGAAATAGTAATACTCTCCTTTGTGTTATTTGAACAGCCAAAGGAAAAAATTATTGCTAAAATAAAACTCCCCGCTTTCCTTTATCAGGTCAATTTATATTAGATATGAACCTAGGTAAAAAGGTTTGAGTGCATAGTTCCGATTACAAAAGGAGTCTAAATTTACTTGTTTGGCTACAGAACTGCAACAGCATTTTCTTTTTAACTATAAGCATTGGCACAGTAATTGACATTCCAACACATTTGGCGTCTCTTTTCAATACAATGTAAGATAGCAGGGAGATTTATTTTATATTTTGAATGTATTCAGCTCATTCATACTGCAAGCAATAGTAAGAAATAATCAGAAATTAGTTTTTTTCAATGGAAAATTATTGCATTTCTGGGCTAAACTAAAAACTTTGAGAACTCGTTGCAGCTAAACTAGGAACAATGCAGTTAAAACGCGAGACTTTGGTACATATCTAGTACGAATCGACCAAAATTCAGAATTTTTTTCAAATCCATGACCCTTGAGATTTTGCCGTCTTCACCATTCTGATTTCACAGTCTCCAGAATTACAAAGTATTATTAAGTCAGCGAGAAAGAGCAACTGTATCCATAAAGTCGTTCTATTATTAAAGGTATAGCAGCTTAAAAATCAAACAATTTTAAATGAACATAATATGGGTCTCAGCATGATTTTATTTTATAATAATAAGTCAGATCACTTTACCATGTCGCTCTCACAGGGAAAGTTTTTGTCTCCGTTACTTTTTTTCCAATCGCTAAATGCATTGCTAGCAGAAAAACAAAAACAAAAAAAAAGAACATTTATTTTCAACATTCTGTTCATCAGTTTTGATTGCCAATGCCATTTATTTCTTTAGCTCAATTTTCCCAATTATCTCAGAATAGAAAATCCAACTATGTATATTTCCAATTTATTAAGAGATTACATTTGAACCTATTAAAAGAATAAACATAAATTCGGTAATAATTTTCAGCTTTTTTGTTTTTTTCTAAGGAAATTAAAAATATTAAACTATCAGTTGCCTGCATAGTGCGAATACTGTAAAGTAGTCCACTTCTAATGCTACAAATTTTAACTGCTCAGTAAGGCAAAGTGTGTGTCTGGGGGGGGGGGGGACAGATAGTAAAGTAACAAAGTAGATATATTTCCTATTATGGAATGCTTTTATGGGGGAAAAAGTTTTGCTTCATGCCGAAACTGCAATTGTTCTAAGAAATTTTTAAAAGTTGTATTAACACTTCGTTCTAAACATTTTTATTTTTTTATTTTTTAATTACAGACTACATTTAGAAATGAACAGTCTTGAGAGGATTCGAACTGAAACGAAACGTGTCATCTAGCTTTCGCTCACGTAAGTTTGTCTAGGTGGCGTTAATGTTTCTTTTAGTTATATAATGGACTCAAGATTTGATTCTGGGTGAGATTTGATAACCGGCTAAAGTTAAGCCTATTGTATTAGCTCCGACAGCTCCCTTTTTATTTTAATATGTATATTAAACAAATTAAACGATTTTTACTATACGTCTCTTGCTCATGCACCCTCCGCAAACTACCAGAGAACATGGGCCTATGCCACGCAATTAGTTATTTCGAGCAGAGACGAAAGTAAAATTACTGTAATGAAAATAGTCGACATTTCGAATTCCTTTGGACTGTTGTTTTATCAATAAAAAAGATCGCCGAGTTCAATGGAGGCGTAGAAGACGTCCGGGTAAATGTTGAAAAATTCGACGGGCTAAACTACAGACGCTGGGCAGCCAAGATGCGAGCGGCATTCATAGGACTTGGAAGCTATCAAATCGTCACCGGAGATTCAGTGAAACTAGATGAAAAGACTGCAGACCTGAAGGAAGCGGCAAAATTTTATCGGCTGGACGAAAAGGCGTATTCCTTGTTATATGGGTGATTCTACGCTATTTGAATTCAGACGGCCAATGGAAAAACTTCATGTTAAACTGATTTTATTAATGTTTTTGTATGCTTAAGCCTTACAGACTATTATCTTTTATATGGACCACCTAATTAATTCACTACAATTATTTTATTTTAGCATTTATAGCTGAAAATAGTCCTAAATGTATACTCCCCTGGCCTGTTCAAATACTAGTTTTTATACAAACATGTTCGACGTTCAATTTTTGCTAACTTGGCATAACGTTTTTTGCCATAATCATACACTTACATTAACAGAGAAACATATTTCATCAGTAAACATTGAAAAAATATTTATTATTATTGTTAAAAAATACACTTTTCAACGGGCCATATCAACAGTGTCACCCTCACCTGGCGAACTTCAAAGACTGAAATTTCGCATAAAAAATGCATAAGGATGATGTTGATTGCGAATAACCAGTGTAATACTGAGTAAAGTTAAAAGCAAGCTAAGAGTTTTTTAAAAAAAATCGAATATTATTGAATCGGTTCTCGTTGAAAGTGCCTCAAAGCGTACTGCGCCAGTCGCTGTAGTATTTCCCCTGGTAAGTATAACTTTTTATATTTCATCCTTACATAAGTGTGCGTATGTATAATGTTATGCTTATTGTGTGCAGACATCACGGTTGACGTGAAGTTCTGGTAAGAAGAACGCGTGATGTTGTTTTTATAGGTAATGTGTGATTTTGTCACTTCTCTGGCGTCACTCCCCTGGCAGTTTTGTTCCAAAAAAGGGTAAATATACATTAAAACTGTGTTACAAGCATAATTAATTTCATTTTTAATATTATTTGCCCCTGTGAAAGCAATTTGAATGAACGTAAATAATGCGGGAAGTATTTTTATTTGGGATCTGCGGTGCGACTTGTATGCAACATGTCGTGTTTTTAAGATTGTTTTTTTCATTTTATTACAACACGAAAAAAATTTTTGCATACAGGTTTTATAGAAATGAGTCCATACTATGATTTTACACCGAAAAATAAGTGAAATAATCGTAAATAAAACCAGAATTCTGCCAATAGTGTCACTCCCCTGGCAACGCATTTTCCCCTGGTATCGATAAACCCCCTAAAAATTGAAATTTCGTCTGGCCCTTACCACTACAATCATAAAAATAGCGGCTACTAGTGATATAATGAGTGTGAAATTAAACAGATTATTTTTTCTTTGGGGACACAAAAAACGCATTGACCGTAGAATCACCCATATATAGCTATCTGGACGAACATTATCAAGAACTCATCGACGATATGGTAAATTTAAGTGAGGCATGGAAACTTCTCAAAAACAATTTCGACATGCAATCCCGCGCAAGACTGGTGAGAAATTTCGACAAAATTTTTCGTATTACATTTGATACAGAATCTGAAAACATTAGAATGTTTATTGGGAGGATAAAGTAATCTGCTACTCGTTGTAATGAAAGTAATCATCAGATAGATGGTTTATACATATGTTTTCAATTGATAAGGGACTTGCCAGATAAATTCAACAGAATTGTTCAAAAATTGTATACTGTTGATGATAAAGATTTTACTGTTGAAAAAATCTCCGAAGCTTCACTACTAGAAAATAGTAGGTTAAATTTAATTGATTATGATAAGAGCAGAAAAAGAAAACTCTGTATTTGTAACAAAATATGAGAATTGTAAAAATAATGCGCAAAAGTTTAATTTCGATAAAATAACTTAAAACAAGATAATGTTGTAAAAATAGGTCCATGTCATGAGTGTGGTCTTTATGGACATTTAAAGCGTAATTGTTTTAAACTAAAATGTAAAAATAAATGGAATAAAAATTCGAAGTGAAATTCGAAAGGTTGTTTTACTGAATCTAACGTAAATCTTAATCTAATGTCAAATGTACTTTACAATTCCAATTATGATTGTAATGTAGGATTTGTAAAAAAAAATATTAATAGTAAGTTTATTTACCATTCTGGTGCGACAAATTATTTTGTTAATGATAAGATTCATTTAGAAAACTTTCGTGAAATAAAAGAACAAATATGTCTGCTGCTACTAGAAATTCTCATGCACCTATTAAAGGCGTTGGTACGTTAAAATTTCTTGTAAAATGTGGTGGGGAATTTGTAGAAGTAAATTTGAGAGATGTATTGTATGCTCCCGATCTTAGACATAATTTGTTTTCAGGTCTTATGTTAGATAAATATGGCTACAAAACTGTTTGTGAAAACGGTAAGGCTATCATTTATTCCGCAGATCATAACAAATGGTTTGAATTTAGGCAAGACAATCAATTTTATGTGATTGAACTAATTCGGCCATAAAGTAACTCAGAAAACCCTGCAGCAAGCGTAATTTCTAGTGAGACAATTGAACTTTGGCATCGACGTTTTGCTCATTGCAATTATCATAAATTGAATCATACCTCAAAGAATGGGGATGTAAATGATTTACCAGAAATTCCAATTTATAAGAGTATGTGTGGAATATGTCAAGAGGCTAAATCAAAACGCTCATCTTTTAAAAAATCAAATGTAGTGAAGGCTCAAAATTTGTTAGACCGCGTTCACACAGACTTGTGGGGAAAGGCTCCAGTTAAAACTGAAAGTGGTTATGAGTACTATCTTTCAATAATAGATGAATATTCAGGTTGAGTATGGATGTATCCCTTAAAGGCAATGTGAGAGGTCTTTCCAAAGTTTAAAATATTTCTTGAACGTATTCTGCGAAATGAATGTATTCTGCGAATTGAATGTATTCTGCGAACACATTTTAATTTGACTGCAAATTAAAATGTGTTCGCAGTGATAATGGGTGGAATATTGTCACAAGGAGTTTGGGAAATTTCTCGAAGAAAGAGGGATTAATCATGACAGAACTGTGTTAATGACACCGGAAATGAATCGATTTGCAGAGTTCTTTAATGGTTACGTAATGAATGCAGTCCTTGCAATGTTAATAGAATCTATATAAGTTACCAACAAAATTTTGGCTTGCTATTTCATTACGTACATGTAAGAAATCGAATTCCTATAGGTAAAAGTCCTATTGAGTTATGGTATGGAAGTGTTGCAAGTGTCAAACATTTTAGGGTATTCGGCTGTTAAACTTATGCTCATATTCCTAAACAAAAAAACGGATAAACTTTCACCTAAAGGAAAACCGGGCGTTATGGTTGGTTATACAGTAAATACGAAAGGATACCGAATTTATTTTAATTCTAATGGTAAAGTAATTAAAACTATTCATGTCAAGTTTGATGAAACTAAAATTGCAATGGACGTGATCCTGGGCCAAAAGAACTCGGTACCTTTAAGGAAAAATAAAATTGTTAGAAATGTAAAAAACAAAGTTGCTGAATATCAATCAGACAGTTTAAGTGATAGTGATAATGGAAGTGAAAACGTAGAATTAAAACCTTCTCTTTCAAAACTTAAGTCTGAAGATTAAGATCGCTATGAAAAAACCTCTGAAGAATCAGAAAGTGAAAGACAGGGGATACTAAAAATTTAAAAAGTTTGGGATCGAAAAATTCAGTTAAAGTTAAGTGGATTCGCTTCGAACAGAATAGGAAAGATAAATCGCGAATAGACGTATTTTACAAACTTGAAAATGATGATCGTAAATTCAATTGCATCAAAAATGTAAGGAAGTTTTGTAAAAAGAATAATATTTATTTGTGAAAGAACTTTTTAATTTTAGGCCAACTGGAAATTTTGACCAAGTAGAAGTACATTTAGTGTACATTCCTAAAAATGTAATGGAAGCGCGGAACTCTCTCGAATCGCAGGATTAGGAACGCGCAATGAAAAGAAAAATACATTATGGTAAAACGCCAAGTTTGGAAATTAGTACCACCACCCGAGAAAAATGTTAAAATAAATGGTTGTAGTTGGGTGTACACTAAAAAGTTTACCAAAAAGGGAAAGTTAAGTCATTTAAAAGCAGATTGGTTGCGTCAGGATACACTCAGGGACGTGAAACTTACGACGCACCAATACGACGTAAGTTTTTGCACCAATACTAGATATTTCCCTTATACGTTTATTTTTTACAATATTCGTTGTAATTTTGAAATGGAGGGATGTCCAATTAGACATAAAAATTGCTTATTTATATGCGGACTTAAAAAAATGAAGTGTTTATGAAACTAAACAACCTCCCGGTTATTTAAATTCAAAACGAAAACCAGACTAGGTTTGCAAGTTCAATAAAGCCATTTATGGACTACACCAATCTGGTAGGGCTTGGTTTCGAACATTTGACAAGGCTTTCATTTCTTTTGCTGTTGTGTGATTAAATTGGTGTAATTGTGTATACATGCTGAAAGGTAAAAACATATTGTTACTTGTATACGTAGATGATATGACTGTTTTTGGGAAAAGTAATAATATTGGAAAAAGTATAAATCTAATATTGACATTGACTGAAACAAAAATTTAATTTAAATTACGTAGGCAAAACTTCTAAACTGTTAGGAATTGAATTTTATCGGAATGCATAAGTTTATTTTGCATCAAAGAAATTATATTTCAATTTAAAAAAACAGATTATTTGGATCAATAGAAGTTTCGTAAGATTACCTATAGTGAAAGAATTTTTATCAAATAATGTTCAAAATTTAAGCTGCCTTAAATTTACCTTATCGTAATTTATTAGGGTATCTGGCTTTTTTAGCTACTCGTACAAAACCGGACATAATGTACGCAGTAAATGTACTTTCTCAATATCAGCAGAATCCTTTGATGGATCATTGGAAATGTTTAGTTAAGTTATTTAATTACATGTTAGATACAGAATCGTTAGGATTAAACTTGTCAAGAGCTAAACATTTTCGTTTAAGTTGTTAGTCCGATGCATCGCTTGCACAATGCTTAACTGATAGGAAATCAACTATCGGGAATGTAATCTTTTTACATAATAAACTTATTAATAGGCGAACTGTAAAGCAAAAATTGTGTTGCTACTAGCTTAATGGAATCGGAGTACATTGCTCTAGTAGATGTAGCTAAAGAAATTTTGTGGTTTACGAGAATTTGCAGTGAACTTTTGGGTTTAAAAATTAAATTCGAGGAACCGTCTTTATTTATTGATAATACTGCGGCGATAGATTTTGCAAACTCTCCAATAGAAAACCAGCGTACTCGTCATATTGACATAAAGTATCATTTCTTTAGAGAATTGTGAAAAGAAAAATACTTTAAGTTAAAATTTGTACCTAAGGATCAAAATTGTGCAGATTATTTTACAAAACCAATTACAAATAAGAAACGTAAGCAGTTTTTGAAAATGTTGTATGGTATGTTGTAAGTTGTGTATTGTGTTTTATGATATTTCCTGTAGTTTTTTCCAGTCCGATGGGGCCGAATGAGAGAATTCGAACTGAAAAGAAACGTGTCATCTAGATTTCGCTTATGTAAATTTGCCTAGGTGGCGTCTTTTAGTTATATAATTAACTCAAGATTTGATTCTGGGCGAGATTTGATGGACGGCTAAAGTTAAAGCCTATTTTACTAGCTCAGAGAGCTCTCTTTTTACTTTAAGATGTATATTATACAAATAAAACGATTTTTACTACATGTCTCTTGCTCATCCTGCTTCTGCAAACTACCACGTCTTGCGTTCATGTCATTAAGTTTATAACATTAATAGTTTTTTAGTTAAAAAACCTAACTCTCGTTAAAGTAGTACTATAAAATATGGGTATCGCATTGCTTTTTCAGTGTAAAAGTAAATAGTATTAAACCGCATACTTATCAGTATCAATGTTTTTAGGCAAAAATAACTGCATTATTTGCTTTCAAATCCTAAGGAAACTACGTTTTACGCCAGAAAAACGTAAAGCAAGTACTGCCTATGTAATGTAGTCTGATTTTTTATAACATACAAAACCATCTGATTTCTTTTTCGTTAGTGTTTTAGCTATATAAGAAAATAATTTTGGTCATGAAAAGCAACAATGTTAAAAATAAACCTTTTAACACAAAAATCACTATTTACTGATGAGTTTGTCCGGGGAAGTGGGGCAAATATCATCGGACACTTAATTCATAAGTCAGTATTCCACTGCTTAATTTACATTTTATCATTTTTTAATTCACAGTAAAATTCCTTTATACGACAACATATTGCAGCTAATTTTACAGTTCACTATTGCTAATTTCACAGTAAAAATTCTTTTATAAGACGAAATATTACTGCTAATTTTAAAATTTACTATTGTTAATTTCACAGTAAAATTCCTTTATAAAACGATATATTACTGCTAATTTCACAGTAAAATTCCGTTATAAGACAGTACATCACTGCTAATTTAACAATTTATCACTATAAATTTTACAATAAATTTCCGTTATAAAACAATATATTACTGGTAATTTTACAATTTACTACTGTTAATTTCACAGTAAAATTCCGTTATAAGACAGTATATAACTTCTAATTTTACAGTTTATCACTATAAATTTTACAATAAATGTTTTTTTATAAAACAGTATATTACTGTGAATTTTACAGTTTATCACTGTAGATTTTACAATAAATGTTCTTTATAAAACAGTATATTTCTGTGAATTTTACAGTTTATCCCTGTAAATTTTACAATAAATGTTCTTTATAAAACAGTATATTACTGGAAATTTTACAGTTAATTTTTGCAAAGTTTACAGTTCTAAACTGGAACTTCAGCTGCCAGTATTTTATTGTAAAATCAACGCCTTTTTTTTTGCAGTGTAGGCGTGACAGTTTCTCAAATTCTTGCTCTCAATTTTTAGCTTACGGCAGCGACGAAGTACATTTAACACTCCAAAGAACTTCCCTGAACTCAGAGAGGGTTCCTCTGGAGCTCATCAAGAAGAATAGAACATCAGGGAAAAGATGTATTTTTGCCTGTGCATTTTTTGTAAAAAATTTTTAAGCATTTCGCCTCAAAGGACTCAACTGCTCTGTTAAGACAAAGAATAGAGTAAGACGTTGGCTAAAAAAATTCAATATGTTGTTGGCAGAGGAAGTTATGACCGTTTGAATATCGGTAAAATATGACATTTTTCATATTTTGGTCTAACGCAACTAAAAGCACGTTGAACTTTCCTCGTTTGTTATACATTATTTTAAAGTGCTTACACTGGTCTTTCAAACGACACTACTTTTGCCGTGGTTACTGAAATGTACAAACTGTTTTTGGACCTCAAAAATGCTGAAAAACGTCAAAAATGCCTTGTTTTGAGATCCTTCACTGACCTTACGGCAACAACTTACCTCAAATTTAACATTCATTTTGCAAAGTTTCAACCTTCTGTATTCCATATACAAAAAGAAAATTGGAGTTCAACAGTTCCTGGTAAAAGTTTTGGTTCACAGCAACTTCCATGTCTTGAAAATCCTCTTAATTTGTGATGCCGCACCTTCACCTTTAGGGACCCATAAAAACTTAACAACTCAACTTTAAAACAAAACATTCTGGATTTGGTCTTTCAATAAGATAATAAACATTTGGTAATTTTTCGGAAAAAATCTGAGGTGTCATGAATCACCCCATAATGCTAGGCGTAACAGTTTCTCAGATTCTTGCTCTTAACGATGAAAGTGAAAAATATTACATTTGCTTTGAATCACTGCAGACTGACTTCTTCGCGCAAGCCATCATCATGTAGATCACAGTTCAATTATTTTTGCTTTGCCCACGTTGAAATATTTGTTTGAATTTCAATATGTATTGTTTTTTTTTTTTTTTTCATTATAAGTTTCCTTTCAAAACGCAAGAATTGGATTGTTACAATTTATGTATTACATTTGAATGTTAATTAAAAAAAGATTAACAAGATAACGCATTAACAACCTGCATTCTGGCTTAGCGTTAATCTTTAAAGATGTTTTGCTTACATTGAATATTTTTTTTTATTATAAAAAACGGTTTTATGTCTTAATACTTTTGTAAACGAAAAAATGAACCGAACTCTGTCTTTGTGAATTTTAACTTGTAACCTTTATCTTTGCCTCATGAAAATTTTTAAAATAGGTGGCCCTCAATACTATTTAGACCCTTAATACTGAAACGCAAAAAATAATTGTTGAAAACGAAAAGTATTTTAATTCACCAAATTTTTGAAAGGAACAAAAAATAATAACATAATTTCTTCACGCCTTTTACAGATTTAAAGCTTCCGCAGAGATTCAAATCATCTTATAGATTGCCTGGAAAATTAGTAGTAATAATACTAAAATATATATATATATCTCTCTCTCTCTATATATATATATATATATAGATATATGTATATGTATGAGGAGGAGGGCGGCAGATTTAAGTCTGCCTAGGGGCGGCAAAGAGCTAAATTCGGCCCTGATGGTGACTAAAAAATAAATGTTACTTTCTCTGATGAAAATTATTAAAATTGGGATGACCTAGATGGATTATAATCCTATTAGCGGGACTTGAGAAAAGATCCAGTGATCATATGCTGTGCTGCTTTTACCATTAAAATCTTGCTTATTTGGAACACTCTGTCCGAAAAGGCTCAAGCGCAATTCTTTGTTTTTTTTTATGCATTTCGATTCAGTTGTTCATCTACTTTTGCTGTCACGTGCTGTTTTTGACCCAGGTTGAAGTTTTGTAGGATTAAGGGGCGAATCGTCAGTTCGAACCGTTTCTTCAATTCCTTCATCCTTAAGAAATATAATTTTTCTTGAATTTTTTGATCGATACACATGTCTGAATTTGTTCTCCACGAAGTAAAAAACAATGTACTACCATACTAAAGCCGATAAAGAGACTAAACATTAATAAAGTTATATCCTTTTTAAATTTCGGCTTCGAAACGTTCTCATCTTCTTTACACGCGATTTACAGAGCTTTTGGGATTTTTATTATTCATTCAGCAATCTCTGAATTTTATATTCGAATAATAAAGTCCCGCCTTACCTCCACCAATCACATTTCAAGGGATATTTGCATAAAATCTGACTTTTGTCTAAACTTTTGCAGGAGTGGAAAAAAATGTCTTTTGTAATTTCAGATTTTCGTTTCGGTAATATTTTTCAAAGCTCCAAGACACGGATTTGAGACCATATTGTGTACCTGCAGTAGAAATTTGAAAGCATTTCGCTGAATAGTTTTCTTTTTATTCATATATTTCATTTTGTCTAAACTTTTGCATCGCAGTGTATACTGGCTTTGAATGTATCAATTTAAAAGAAAAATTCTCACTTTTCAAGAAAAGGAAAAGCAAGTTCCATAATATATATTTTTTCAGTTTATAAGATCCAAAAAAAAAAAAAAAACTCCAGCATGTGCCTCTTTTATTTTTTAAAAACAAGAAATTTTCTGAATGTGGACACAAGGAATTGAAACTTTTATCCCTAAGAATGTTTCTTTGCCCCTTCCAAAACAAATAAATCTATCTTCTTATCTTTTGAGTGTTTCACAGGAATCTTTCTACCATCCATTCATACTCGTGAAAATCGCATTCCTAAGTTTACCTAGAAGCATTTGATAACGATACTTTAGGGTGCATTTAAAATAATGATAAAAAATGTTTATTTCTGGAATATGCTGCTCTAAAGGAATATAAAATCATGAAACTTAATTTTTTTTTTCGTCGCTGAATTTCGGTCATGAATTTAGATTATAGTGTAAGATTTCTACGCTTTTATATCATAAGATTCATATCGCTTAAACACAATGGCAAAATACGATGTTTTTAAATGCAATCATTATTTGTTTGGTTCAAATAGTGCTGAATACAAATAAATTGCAGAGGTAATTGTTTTTAATTTATTTCATGCTAAAATGAAATAGGTGAGCCTTAAAATGATAATTTATTGTAAATTGTAATCTTTGTTGGGAAATACTCATAATTAAATGTGTTAAATTGTATCAATTTGTATGCTTAAAAGCTTATCTCTATTACCCTAGCTATTCAAATTTAAAAGAAAATGGCCATTTGAGACAAAAATTTTGAATTTTGAACGAAAACTGGATTTGTAGAAGGAACAAACATCCACCCATTTTTATATATATATAGATATGAATTTAATTCTCTTTCGTATCATAATCAGTGCTCTTGTTGGAACAAAATGGTTGGGGGTCTCACCAAAAGGAAATGTAATTTAAAACCAATTCATAGTGCATTTGCAATATGTTTACAGCAAATAACAAAAAAAAACGGGAAATGCTCCCGGACATTACACATAAACAGGTTGTTTTTATGTTTTTCTTTTCAGAATATAGTTTTGTCGGAGTACTATTCCTATTTTTTAGCTATAAAACTTTGAATCCCTGAAACATACATTAAAAACATAGATTTGTTTGGTATAAATATGCACATTAAAGCGTTCGTAAAATCATTAATACGCATATTTGTGATAAAAATACATAAATGCTTTATTTTTGATTGGACAAACAGTGCCAATTTCCCATAGCAAACATGCTAATAATTCTGCTGATAATTGCCTTTTATAATGAACTACAGTGAACTCTCACTTATACGCCGGCCCAAGGGACCAACAAAAAAAGCGCCTAATTGAGAGAAACGTATAAGTGAACAAGCCTATTTAAAGAACCAAAACACAGCAAAGTTTTTAATGAGAGAATGAATAAGAATGTTTCTATAGAAAAGGGACATATTACTACGGTTTGGTAATGGGGGAGTTTCCGAAATTTCAAAAGTATTTTTTTCTGAAGGAACATGCTTCAAAACATAGGAATTGACCGTTTTTTTTTTATTTTTTAACACAGTTGTATATTTTTTATGAATTATTTTAACCGATGCGCAGATGCTATTCCGAAAAAAAACATTTGCGCATGACGTCAGTGGTGCACGTAAGCGCGAAATCTAATTGGTTGTAGTGAGATGACGAAGTCGTGACGTCACCGATTCCTGCGATTAGAGAGCTGTTAGTTGCACCACTGACGTCACAAAAACCACGCCCCGTTTTCAAGGTAGGGTATTTAAAAAAATTAATAATAAATAAACTGTTGGGAAAATTAAAGTATTTTTCGGACCCATGTTATTTTTTTATATCATTCTATCAATTTCAGTAACAAAAAGTAGTACTCTTGACTGAAGGAAACCCCCATTTCTGTAACGTACCTACAATGATAAAGAGAAAACAAAAATTGTAGCATACCTAATTACAAACTGTTCCCTTTAAAATGATGCATAATACATAATTGTTCGTCTCGGAACTCTAGCTCATGCGGAAAAAATGGCTTCCGTGAGCAATAAAGGTGAAATATTAAAGAAGAAAGTGAAGAAAAATGCTTATTTTTTAAAGAAAATTAATTCATTTTTTTACATTATAGGGAAAGTTCGGCGCATAAGGGAAATCTTTATTTTTAGAGCGACGCATAAATAAATGATACTATCATTATTTTGCTATGGAATGTGCCGGGACCGTTAAAAATCGTCGTATAAGTGAAAAAGGCGCATAAATGAGGCGGCGTTTTAGTGAGAGTTCACTGCACTATTTTATTCTCTCAAAACACAGGCGCTTTAACAAAATAAGCTCTTATTTTAATCTGAAGCTCATTAATGTAAAACGTACACTTCTTATTTTAATTATTAATTTTCCAGAACCAGAATTTTATGCTAAGGATGAAATTTAAAACATTTTTTTAAGTAAAAGAAAGAAAAAAAATACAAATTTCGACAATATATGTAACACATAAAGTCTGTAAAAGAAACGTATGCAATAAGTTGTTTATGGTTCAGATTCTTCAAAACTCCGCTTATGAAAAGCAGCTATTCGTAATTAACTCTTTTTCCGAGAAAATATTTTAATTAGTGGAAATGCTTTTGTATGCATAATAAAATAACGCAAACTTTAATCTATTTAAAAGAATAAAAGAGTATTTTTTGCCATTGAAAACGCAAGAATACCTCTACTGCAAAAATTAAAAAATAATAGTAGATTTCATTTGGTTAGAATTTAGTTCAAGCATAAAATTTGAACTTGGTTGGTGAAATGTGTACTCTTTTTTTAGCCTACTATCCGTTAAAAATAAAAGAAAGACGAAAAAAGTATTAAAAGTGGCTTAATGCATCTAAAAAATATCACCAAGTCCAAAAAGTATCGCCAAGTTAAAAAAATATCGCCAAGTCGGAAAAAAAAGCCAAAAATAAATAAAAAGGCAAAATAAATATCGAAAAATTAAAAATTTGAAAGTAGGGTATTGAGATGAGGAATTTGTGTGTCGGTCGGTCTGTCGGTCGGTCGGTCGGTCGGTCGGTCTGTCCCCCCTAATAACATTTGAATGAACATTCCGATTTTTACGAACTTTTTTTTGTTGGAAAAATCTCGGCGAGTGCAGCTCATTCCCATATTTGATTTTTCGATTTGAACAATTTTTGGTTCAACTTTGAACCGTTCAAACAACCTGTCCCGCGATGCTAACTTTTGAGTGAACAGTCCGATTTGAACAAACTTTTTTTTGTTCGAAAGATCTTATCAAGGATACTTCATTCCCGTATTTACATTTCCGATTTGAACAGTTTTTCGTTCAACATTGAACAGCTCAAGCAAGCTGTCACCCCTAATAACTTTTGATTGAACAATCCGATTTAAAAAAACTTTTTTTTTGTTCGAAGGATCTCATCAAGGATACTTCATTACCGTATTTAAATTTTCAATTTGAACATTTTTTCGTTCAACATTGAACCGTTCAATCAACCTTTCCCCACCTAATAACTTTTGAGTGAACCGTCCGAATGGAATAAACTTTTTTTTGTTTGAAAGATCTCGGAATGGCTCATTCCCATACTTCGCTTTTTGATTCGAACCATTGTTCGTTCAATATTGAACCGTTCAGAAAAAAAATTTAACATTAGCGCCTACGGGGAATTTAAGTTGAATATTGATCCTGAACTTAAAGTCAGATTTCCTTCAAACTAACTTTGTAAAAAAATAGTTTTGATAAATAATGCTTGTAAAGTACTTTTCTGAATAATCTTCTGTGAGGACTCTGATTCCGACTCCGACTCCGCAAACATGGCGGAAATGCAGGCTCAGAGAAAAAATGACTGACTGTGCAGACGATTTTTTGTTTATTTATTCATTTGTTTTATTTTATTTATTATTGTTATTTTTTTCTTTTTCTTTTTTTTTTTGGCAGACGATTTTTTTTTTGTAACAAAAATTTTCATTCACGAGGGCATTTTATTCTTTATTTATATTTAACAACTGGTAACGGATTAAAAGTGAAATTCGAGACATTGACATTTTATTAAAGGACGAATTTTTTTTTTCTTTTTTCTTCTTTGTTTGATAAAATGTGTTTTGATGCTCTTTGTACTTTTATTTATTTATTTTTTTTTTCTTTTTTTTTTTTTTTTTTTTTTCTTTTTTTTAAACGATTGAGGATTTTTTCTACGGAAGAACTGTAACAGTTACATTCTTTAAAAGGCGCTAAAAAACTTTATTCATTCGTTTATTTACTTTTTACGTGTCTATTTCATTTGATGAGAGGGGTATATTTTGCTTTTAGAAATCAGCTTTAAGTGCTAAAAAGGTATGTTTGACATATTTTTCAGTTTCAGATAATCAAGAGAATAATGATCAGATGCTAGAATGCCGATGTCGATGTACGGGAAAGTAGGCTCGTTTAGTTCTTGACAGAACTTCTTGTTTAATTAGATTTAAAGAATTGAAGTTTATCTTTCATATTAATTATTTCATATTGTAAAGTCTTACTTTGCGAAAACTTCGATCTAAGCAATTTAATGAAGTTATATTTCCTAACACGAAGGGTATGAAATAATGCATTCTCACATTTTTCACTCAAATTTAAGCCTAAATTTACATTTTTTTCACCCGGAATCAAAGTGGAATAGTTCTTTTGCCCTATCCGCACTTGCTTATGTATCTACGGGTATGTGGTCAACCATGCTTTGCATGCATTGCAAAGGTTCTCCCGATGCAAAACTGCACTTTGAATATTAATTTATCCAAGAGTATCCGTGCGAAAGAAGTAATCAAGAACTCTTTAGCATGCCTCAGAATCATTCAACATAGACGCCGACTATTTTCTGCATCTGAAAAATTCCCCGACTGAATAATGAACCACGGGTTTACAATGATTTATTTTTGATTGGACAAACAGTGCCAATTTCCCATAGCAAACATGCTAATAATTCTGCTGATAATTGCCTTTTATAATGAACTACAGTGAACTCTCACTTATACGCCGGCCTAAGGGACCAACAAAAAAGGCGCCTAAGTGAGAGAAACGTATAAGTGAACAAGCCTATTTAAAGAACCAAAACACAGCAAAGTTTCTACTGAGAGAATGAATAAGAATGTTTCGATAGAAAAGGGACATATTACTACGGTTTGGCAATTACTGTAACGTAACTATAATGATAAAGAGAAAACAAAAATTGTAGCATACCTAATTACAAACTGTTCCCTTTAAAATGATGCATAATAGATAATTGTTCCTCTCGGAACTCTAGTTCATACGAAAAATATGGCTTCCGTGAGCAATAAAGGCGAAATATTAAAGAGGGAAGTGAGTAAAAATATTTATTTTTAAAGAAAATTAACTAATTTTTTTACATTATAGGGAAAGTTCGGCGCACAAATGAAATATTTATCTTTGGAGCGACGCATAAATAAATGATACTATCATTATTTTGCTATGGAATGTGCTGGGACCATTAAAATCGCCGTATAAGTGAAAAAGGCGCATAAATGAGGCGGCGTATAAGTGAGAGTTCACGGTCAAGTTGTCATTATACTGTTGTTTTTACAGTATAATACAGCTAATTTTATGGTAATAAACTGTAAAATTGCTAGTTTTGCTGTAATAAACTGTAAATTAGCTAGTTTTATAACTGATTACTGTACTTTGACTGTTTTAAACTTGAACCTTTATTGCCAGTACTGTACTGTAAAAATAACAAATTATTTTTTGCAATGTATGTTTAGAGTTTGAAAAAAAATCCTTTTTATCGCAAAAAAAAATCTTACATCCATAAGCTCACATTTTTTTCATGAAAGAAATGATGACGTGACTCCAAATCATAGGTCGAAATTGTTTGCAAATTTAGTAGTTTATCAAAGCAACATTGCTCAAATTTTAACTTTAAATTAAAAATTCGCAAAAGACATTGAATTAAAATATTCTTTAGTGCTGCCAGACTTAGATAAAATGTAAAACTGTCTGCAAACTTAAATAATTTCTTTAAAATTTTCTGCAAAAAAAGGGGGCTTCTGAATCCTAAAGTGCTACCAACAACAAAAATATCAAGTTGTATGAAGTGCAGGTTCTACCATGAGGTTGGTTGTCAATCCGTCATGATTAATGAATGTGTCAGTTTCGTATGTAACAAGCTACTGCCCCACAATGAACAAAATCAAGACATATTTCAGATAGAAAACTTCCTAAATGTATAACTTTTTTAACAAAATGCAAAAATTTTCTGCAAACTTCGAAAGTTTTCTGCGAACGGCGTTCGCGAGTTCGTCTATATTATCTGGGTTTGAGTGCTGCTGCGAAAGTTGCAAACATATACAAACCTGACCCTCGCACTGCCACCTAAGCCAACAACCGCGGTAATCGTTTCTGCAAGGAATCTTCCCGTTTATATTTTCGGTCATTTACCAGGTTCATTCCCACTAAAAAATATATAAACATCGACGAGACGCTTTACTAAATATTAGGTTTCGGCTCCAAAGTTAACTTCGCGTCAAGATTTTAATCGCTTGAGTTAAAATATGTATGTTTACTTAATTTGATACTGCGGGTGAAGATATTTGACGTAACCCATCGCATAAACCGAGCTATTAACCCTTTTTTTTCGTCTCCTTAATGGGTATGTCATTAACAAACGACAGAGAGGAGAAGAAGATGAATCATGTGCTGGAAATATACTAGAATTACCTTTACATTTAATTTTTCTAAAAAGTTCAGCAAAAGATTTATTGAAAAACTCGGTGAGCTTTTTACCACTTTTTAAACGAAATAAATTACATAACAACATAAATGAAAATAGCGATCTCATACGGTGATTTAAAAAAAATATTGTTCTAAATTTATGTAGGACAAGTGAAACAGCGGGACAAAATGCAAGGGTAAAATATTTTCAGTTTTCAACGCCACCTATCTAGCAATATTTCAACCAAGTTCCTAAACATATAGTTGATTCCAGTTGGAAAATAAATAGCTCTAACGACCTACGAAAAAATTTGTGCAAGTCATTTTGAAAATTTGGTGCATGCTTTGTTTTTTTCGTGGTTTAAAAAAAAAAAAATTCTTGTTATTATAAAATGATAAATTTTTTCTAATTATCATTTTAAATACGAGTATTAATTGAGAGACACTAACGTCTAGTTCAGTACTTATTTAGCTTATATTGATGATATATATATTTTTAAATGTTAATTGTAATTTGTCAAGTACACACGGGGCAAAGTGCATGGGGCAAAGTGAAATAATTCCTTTCGTTTACTTATCCATTCATTTATCAAATTACATACGTAGTTCTTTATTTATTTATTTATTTACATTAATTTGCTCATTAATTTACTTATTTATTCATTCATCTACTTATTTTCTTATCCATTCTTTATTTTATTCACTCATTTATTTTTCTCATATATTAACTAAATCATTCATTTGTTTATTTATTTATTTTTTCATTAATAATTTATTTATTAGCTTATATAAGCATTCACTTGATGAAAATTACTGTTAATCATTAAATAAAAAGTATTTTGTTACAAAAATATTGTATTTTTCATTTGCCTCATAGTTTTTTGAGACCAAAATTTTCTACAAAATAACAGCAAAAAGCGAAAATAGTATTTCAACTCAAGTTGTATTACAAAATAAATTATTTCTTCTTAATGTACGATAATTTTCAGCCCAAATATCCAATTCATTCATTTTGAAACAGGTAAGTTATTGTAACTATTTCCCTTTGCCCTATATTTCTCTACTGTGGTTATGTGTCCTTCTTGATTCATGTATAAGTATGATATTCATTCATAATATTCTGGGTTATGAAGCCTCTAACATGGCAATGAGTTAAGGCCCCTCTTCACAAAAAAGAACTATCGTAGTTAGGCTTAAAATGACTTCCTTCTTTGAACGAGGGGAGTGCTCGTCAACAAGAGATTGACACTTCATCTACCAATCGAGTGAACGAAGTGAGAATCAGCGCGAGCTGTCACTTTTGGGGAGGAAGGACTCCTCGGACCCCCCGTCGTGGAAAGCAATCAGAGAAATTGCAGCTCCGGGCGAAAGAGAAGCCGCAACTTTTCCGAAATCGTTTGGAAAATTAATTCCCTACGTTTGAACCGAACTGAGAAGAAAAAGTCAGGTAGCTTACTACGTTTATGCATTCCTGTGATATCGTCGGCACCATGCTAAAGTAACGAATGTGAAAAATCGCGTTTTTCAAGTTCGTTTTTCAAGTTCGAATTTTACAAATAATTAAAATTAAAATGATACCTCCGAGCGATAATTTTACACTTAAAGATATCTATAAAAGTTTAAAAATTAAAAATAACCAAACACATCATGCGGGAAAAAGTTATATGCAGTGTTTTGGCTCTCCTGAAAAGTGCCAATTTTCACATTCGTAAGTTT